>JAFVLL020007687.1:0-27857 GCA_021397915.2 Tor tambroides
AAACCTACAGAAGGACAAACATCACTGCAACACTCCACCAATCTGGGCTTTATGCTGGTGTGGCAAGAATCAATCCTCTCCTCAGAGAAGACACAAGAAAACACACTTAGAATTTGCAAAAAAAGTACCTAAAGGAACCTCAGACTGTGAGAAACAAGATTCTCTGGTCCGATGAACCTCAATTCCAAGCATCATGTTTGAAGGAAACCAGATCTGCTCATCACCTGCAGAGTACCATCCCAAAAGTAAAGTGTGCTGGTAGCAGCTCATGCTATGGGACTGTTCCTCAGCGGCAGGTACTGAGGGACTCATCAGAGTAGAAGAAAAGCTCAATGCACCATATTGAGATAGCCTTGAAGAAAACCCAGTACAGAGCATTCAGAAACTCAGACTGGGCAGAAGGTTTACCTTCCAACAGGACAATGACCCTAAACACACAGCAAGAGTGGCTTATAGACAACTCTGTGAATGTCCTTGAGTGGCCTAGCCAGAGCCTGGGCTTAATCCCAATCAAATATTTCTGGAGAAACCTGAAAATGTGCATCTGCCCCCATCCAACCCCACATAGCTTGAGACGTGAAGAGGTGAGGAGAAGCACGGCAGATAATTGCCAAATGCTGATGAGCAAAGCTTGTCACATCAAACAAAAAAAGACTTGAGACTATAAAGGTGCTTCAGCTAAGTCCTGAGTTAAGGGTTTGAATACTTATGCAACATACTTCAGATTTTTTTATAAATTTACAAAGTTGTGACAGTTCAGTTTTTGCTTTGTCATTATGGTGTATGGAGTGTAGATTGATGTGGAAAAAAAAGTAATTTAAATCAATTTAACATAAGGCAGCAACATAACAAAATGTGAAAAAAATGGAGTATGAATACTTTCACAAGGCACTGTACATGCAGTTTGGCATAGATCACGGATAGCCAATGTCGAGCTGACTAGCTTCTATCATTGCATCTAAGCCAGGGATAGGCAGTGTTAATCTTAGAGTGCCACTGTCCTGCAGAGTTTAGCTCTAACCCTTAAAAGAACTCATCTGCCTGTAGCCTAAGGCTGGCCGCACACTAGACGATTTTCAAATCTTAAACAATTTTAAAACCATGGGAGACCCCAGACATGAAGACATTTCAACCGATTTTTAGCCTTATAATCCTCTGAACGCACACACTAGACCATTTCGACCAGACCGCGAGACCACACACTTGATTTTAGCAACGATTTCACAGTGACATGTGATCTCATGGACGCTCGCGAGATCAAACGGGACTAGAGAAGAAAAACAAATAGAGGACAATCAACGTTGTCAGCTGGCTCTCCTGGCGCTCGTTCTGTTTCACAGTGAAAAACAAAGCATAGAAAAGAATATGCATGATGTTCTCTGCTTCCATGGCATGTTTGTGGCTGCCAAAGTTTCAGCTATAGAAGCACGCAACATCTGGTAGGTGACGCTTGCTCACTCTCATTGTGGTATCACGTCAGAGGCAAGCCCAATCAAGAGTCGTAAATAGCAAACATGATTGATATTTACGATTTGAGTTCGGGGACGCTCCGTCTCGATCGGGAACAGATAAGTAATTGTAATGACACCACACAATAGAGGATTTTTTGGACAAAAAAAATTGTTTGCGATAAGCCGCGAATCAGGCCACATCCCCTGATCATTCGAGGGTGCAAATCAGGCTTAAAATTGACCTTAAAATTCTCTAGAATGCGGCCAGCCTTAGTAATCCTGAAGACATTGATTAGCTTGTTCAGGTGTGTTCGATTAGGGTTGGAGTTAAACTTTGCAGGACAGTGGCCTGCAGGACAGCTGCTTGGCCATGATTTCTCAGTATGTCCAGTATGTTCTCTCAGGCAATACGGGTGAAGAATCTCTTTGCATGCCTGGTCTATCTTTGAGAGACTTCTGCAGGTATGTCCAGACATCTAGGAGGGACACATCAACATTTGAATAGAGGTCACACGTTACATCTTCATGAAGAATTCTTGGCTTTAAAGTAAGTTAAAGTTCCTTCAAGTTGACACACGTGTGGTAACAAAGTAGTCACATTTGACAGCCACAAAATATTCAAATACTTGTTGCTTTATAATTTAAAACCTTTAGAATAAATGCCTCTTTGTTTTTTTTGTTTTGGTTTTGTTATACAATTGAAAATGTGTTTTAGGTTTAAAAAGTGTCTTTGGAATTGAGAATACATTTATTTCATATTCATAAAGCAGAACAAAGCATGAAGAAAGCGCTAGCTTGAATCAGTGGACTCTTTTAAACAAGTTCAGCTTCAGTGGCATAAAGACCAGAGCTTTATGGGAAAGCCACTTCTCCCACCACATCCCTCATTACAATATACCTGAGAGAGTAGCAGCTTATCGCTTCAGAAGCTTGCCGCTTTAGAAAAGGTCAGTGTGTCTGAGTGTTGCTTAAATTTACCAACATTGGTTCAACAATTTTCTTGCACAGTTCTTAGTTATGGACCCTCAAAATACCACTGACGTTCTTCATGTAGAATTAACTTAAAATGTCAAGGACTCAGTTAGGCATTCTGTGCTCAAGCAAAACCATTCAGTGTTATAGACTAGCCATCCCTGTCAGTTTGAGTTCAGGGTTCTGTTTCTAAAGGCCAACTTCAGAAAAACCATACAAATTCAATATTATTTCAATCCTGCCTGCTCTTATTTTCTCAACTGAGAATTTTTGATACAACTTCACAAAATTCCTTTCCATGCAGTGACAAGGAACAACCCAAGGACCTTTTTAGTTTGTTTAACCCCTGCGTGCACTATATTCCAAGTCTTCTAAAGGCCTACAAAAGAAAAACAGACCCAGAACACAAGAAAAGCCACATAGCAATGCCCCTGGCAATCACCTACAACACCTAGCATCAAAACAGCCAGGTCTATGCAGCCAAGCACCACTCATATTTTCTTTGGAAAGTGTCAAAATCTAGTTCTTTTAGAAGTTGGTACTCTGGAGGTGTAATTGGCTTCAGTGACAGAGCCTTTGAGTTGGAGATACTGCATGTATTAAATAGAACAGAAAACTTTTGCTGGAGCTTGGTGAAGGTTATGATGTTGCAATCATGCATAGTATGTCTAAGATACAGTATCTGACTCCTTTCTGATGTCAAAATCTAAAGAAGGTTTATGATTGAGATTTTCACCGGATAGAAATGAGTGTGCATGTTTTTTCTCTTTGTGATTTTGTCTCAAAGGAAAAAAGCTTCAATTACGGTGCAATGCAGTACAGTGATGTTAAAAATAACATTAGTCTTATCTCCTTCCTTGCCATTGATGGAATTTTCTGGCTTTCCATGTTTTTACACGGTTATATCTTTTTATTTATTTATTTATTTTAAAGCATAAGCTCTTTTTTTCTTTTCTTTTGACATATTTCATGTTCATATATTCATACAAGAAGATATTCTGGAGGCCATGGAAATTTTGTAAAAAATAATAGCATAAATGCTGGCGGTGACTGGCTACTATTTTTTTTTTTTTTTTTAACAATGCTAGCATGGAAAGAGTTCATGTCATCAATAAAAAAAAGTTTGTAAACCCCTTGCATAGACTTTTGACTTATCAAAACAATCAAAACAATAAAAAAGTAAGCTACATTATTTGTGGTAACCTGATTAGCAGTCACAAGCTAAGCCTTTTTGTGATATTACAACCACTCAACCAAATCCTGCCCCCAACTGTGCCCACCACATTTCAAAACAAAGTAAAGCCCATGGCAATCACACATTTGCCTTCACCGTGACGCCATGAGCTTACATTCAATATGAATGTGTACTTTGAGCAAACATCACACTCTTTTTTTATTGTGTGAGCTTGTTCGTTAATTGCCTCACAGTGGAGACCGAAACACCTTCAATCAATTATTCCCGTGACGGGGCTTGTGTTCCCGCTATCAAGCTCTCCATCATTGATCAGGGTCTCTATCACCACAGGGAGTCAGAGAACTGGAGTCGTGACAGTCTTGATGACCATCTCCACTGACCGCACAACCAAGAGCGCTATGAAAAAAAAAAGAAAAAAGAAACACAATTCTGATATTTCACACATATTCTGTTTCTCCATTGCAATCGGGAATGCTGTCATGTGGTGTGGTGTGGAATGTCTTGTTCTGCTTTACGCTTTAATCATAGTGGCTTGATCCTTGACAGCAGACGTACTGGGATGACAATGAAAGCAAGACTTGAGCATTTTATGTTTTACAGACATCACCGAGAGCAACCCTGTCTGCCAAGCATTAAACAATCGCAGTGCGCTATACAGTAGTTGCGTCATCTCTTAAAAGCTTGTCAGCGTGTCTCTCAGCTGCTCTGGAGCAGATGATCAAAAAACGTGTGACAAGTACCACAGAATAAGAATGGAGACAAATATCAGTTCACAGATTCTTTGGACATGAGAAGTTTATACAATGGTGTGTGTTGTTGTTTTATTCTTTCTATCTATCTATGTCAGGCCTTCCTGTCTATCCTCCATTCTTTCAGTCATCCATGCTTCCTTTTTTCTTTCATCCATCCATATATCATTCCTTCTCCCTTACACTCATTTATGCTTTGTAACATCCTTCTGTCCTTTTTCACACTTCTGTCTGTCCTTCCATTCATACTGATCTTTTACTTTTCCACCTCAGACATTTTGAAATTGCAAACAGATTTTGTCTATGGGATACATCACCTGAATCTCAGGGGACTTTGACCTCAGACAGCCTTTCATTACATTCCAGGTAACGAACATTATGAAAACATCATATATTCAGTTCACTTCCAAACCATACAAGTCACAGCATTCCTCTCTGATGTATATGTGCTATACTCAGAAAGCGTAGTGAATGGCAGCATGGTGCCGATGCTGGAATGTCTATAATTTATACCGAACCACCCTCTGGCCTCCAGGTCTCACATATAGAGTTTGTTTGATTTAAGTGCCGTCTATGGTGCATGAACACATCCAGTTATGAGAGCCGAGCCCTGCAAACAACACCCTGTTAGAGCAGCGGTTGTCATGACAACGCAGTGTAGACCATGAGGTCTCCATGGATAAAAAGCCTCTGAGTTCTGAAACAAAAAAATATTGCGAACACAAAAGCATGCCCTTTACCTCTGCAAGGTATCTGTGTGTGTGAGTGCGTGGGAGAGAGACAGATTTCCACGTAACACATTCTAAAAGACAGACAGATGAAGGGGCAACAGCATATCCCACAATTCCCTCTCTCTGTGTTTAGTGATTACTGACTAGGCTATTGAGCTGTCAAGGTAAATGAACTAGAAAAGTCAGGTTCACAGTGACGTGAGCACTGGTGTACATTCAATAAAGCACATTTACTGTATGTGCATACTCATTTACAGTTCATAAATTGATGTACCTTTTGCAAAAGCAGTAAGAGAGCAAAAAAGAGGGATAAAATCTTAGAAATAAGATCATAAAAATGTCTTTGGTGATAGTTATGAGTTCCTCACTTGTCCAGAAATACAAAGCTGGATCTCCACATCATAAAGTCCGGGTGGGGATGAACTCAAATGTGCAGAGGATGCTGGGAAACCAAAAAACTGGAGGATTTTTGTCAAGAACAGTGAGAAGCTTCACTGCTCAGGAAACAATGTATAACATATATATACACGCGCACACACACACACACACACACACGTATGCTTTTAAGTTAGTTTTTGGAAAAAGTATTACTATTTTTATTTCAGTAAAAACAGTATTATTGTTTAAAATAACTTTTCAAATTTTAAAATGTAATTTATTTCTGTTCTGTTTTTTTTTTTCTTCTTCTATTCTATCTTTCTTTTTTCCTGGATTCAACAAGAGAACAATTTATTTGAAATATATTTTTTAACATCATAAATGCCTTTACTGTCACTCTTGAGCATTTCAATGTATCATTGCAGAATAAAAGTTAATTTCTAAAAACAAATCATACTGAACTTTTTGAGCTTTTAAATTGTAGTGTATATTAATATTGTTAATTAATATTATATAATTGCATAAAATGAATGGTCAGTATCTGCTTTTTTTTTAACAAACAAACAGCTTTTCGCTCTCTTTCTCTCTCTAACAGAGGGACTCATGGGGATTTTAACAACAAAAACATAAGATCAATGAATAATAAAACAATTATTATGCCATTAATGTGTTTAATATCTGAATAAGATGATAAATTGTTTATTATGGCACAGAATTGTACAGGGGTTACATATTTTCCCCTTTTTACCCTGTAATTAGCAATAAAAATGAGTGAGATGCAGAGTTGAATATGAACATGACAAATATGACTAATTATCTAAATCCTTTGGCTTATCCTTCTGCGAATCAACATCTGAACATCAGAGAAGGACAATATGCCTCCTCTAAGCTAATACAGCACTTAATTAAATCTTAGAGTGCTTTCAGCAGGCCATATTAAAATGACTCTGACTTAATTAAATATGATTAATAATTCACCCATCCTGCCGAAGAGAGATATTCTGAGAAATAAGAGTAATGAACATCTGCTCGTGAGTTGTTTCAGAGTTTAAGGCGTCAACAATGCGTCATCTTTAGGTGGATCTCTGTGGAGTTCACTATATCCCTGATAGCAGACATACTCTGCAAGACGTATTTTTTAGACTGTTTGCTCATCTGCAATATGTCTATTAGATGTCTTTAAGATGTTTGTGATTTAGAATGTATGTAAAACTGACATCTGAAAGACGTCTGTCAGATGTTTGTAGACAGCAGATGCTTTCCAGATCAAGAGATCTTTAACAGACATCTTGCAGACGTACGTCTGCTATCTGAGATGCTTCCTGGGCCCAACATAATTCTTGCCGTGTTGTGGTTTGCAATGACATTCAAGTGCTGTGAGTAAGATGTTATTGTGATCGCAATAGGCAAAGCCATGCTAATTTTGCTACTAATGCTAATGAACAGCTGCTATCTTGGCACTTCTGCAGAAAAAGCTGGTAGCCGTGTGTTGTTAGCATGGTGGCTAATCAATATTGCATGTTTAAGCTTAGCTAATCTATTTAGAGTAAAGCTGTTTTTAGAGCATGGTAAGTTAGCCAACTAGCTAGAAATGTTAGGATCAGCTAGAAAAGGACATACGCTTGAAAATAAGACCTGTAACAAAGAACTATTTATGATAAAACACAGACGGAGGGGCATTAATGAGCGGTGTTTCTCAAAATATATGCAGGAATCACTGAGAATAGCTAGGGCCTTTGACTAGCTTTGTAGCTTGTCTCATTAATGCTAATTGTTGTTTTAAAAGACACCACTGGAGTTTATGAACATGTTATTAAAATATAAACCATCCTTTAACATAAGGCATTGTTTGTTTGTGACACTTGATAGAACTAGCAAAAAATTATATAATGATATGCTAGCATAGTTCCTACATTCACATTCGGAAAACTTGCGTAAGCCTGACAGCTAATAAAATGGTTAAATGATTAGTTTCTGGCTAACTTTATCACTATTCTCCATCAAAGTGTTATTAATGTTAATTGAGACACCCCCAACCAGTAAAGTTGAGGCTGAAAGTGTTTCCCACATAATTATAGCATTGCGGCGGCGCACTCGTCTCATAAAAACAATAATTCCAACATGACTTGAAGGCAGCATTGTATAGTATTGTGTACAGTAGCCGAGGCTTTGAAAACAATTTCAGTGTGAAGTCTAAATTATGAACAGAATTTAAATTGCTAACTGCTAATTAAAAAAAAAAATTGACAGCTTTTTTTATACTTCATTAGAGACCAACAGAATGTTTCGAGTCGTCTTTCAGAATGCCTAAAAATGAAGATGATTTCATGACATTGATTTAAATGTGGCAAAGGAAAGTGCATTATAACGACGCTGCATCATGCTGCGGCACTCAGGGGAGGACTGAAATAAAGCTAATGACTGCAAGAAGCCACACAAATCGAAGGCAATTTAGAGATAAAAGCTTTGACAAGACAAACCAAGGAAGGTGAGCTTGCAGGAAAATAATTGCTTCAGATGCAATACAATTTTTGATATCAGAGATAAGACATTTTGTCTGTTTGTTCCCAAAAATGCAATTGTTCCAGTAGTGTGTTATTTAGCAAAAAATATGAAAGAGGCAAAATGATCACCAACAAGTAGGGTAAAAGTGCAGTTACACTAGACTTGTGATCAGATGGGGAGAGGGGAGTTCAGTTTTCATGAATAAATCTGTCCATCTGATGAATTGAATTCTTTATCAATGATTGATCAAAAGCTTCAAGAACTGATATGATTAATACTGCCTTCAAGTACTTCTGGGAAACTCATGTCACATGTTCAAATCAGAAACATAACACAAGTATCCTAAACAAAACAAAATAACAATAAACCCAAATAACTACATCTGAATTTAAATGCTGAACATTAATGTTCATCACTTATTTGATCTCAAAAGTCAAGTGAATATTAACTTCAAACATCACGATTTGGTAAATTCTAGAATTCCAACTCATAAATATGACTTTGCTCATTCATTCATGTACTTAGAACACATAATTATGACATTTCTGACTTGAAGAGCACATAGGTGTAGGGTATAAATAACTTTGGTCAGATATAGGCTAAGCAAGCATGATATGTTTTGACAGTGGTATGCTAAGCTAGTTTGTTAAATACTTGCAAAATGTCAGTTAACAAAAAGAAATGAAAAAAAAAACCAAAAAGAGAAATGTTTAATTTCACAATCAATCTTGGTCATATACAATTATATAATTAAATGTAATTATTAAAAAGGACGTAATAGCAGTTCACTATGCTATGCTAGCTAGTTTGCTAAATGGTTAGCTTGCAAAATGTAAGGTAATTTAAAAAATAAAAGAATAAGAAATATTTAATCTCGCAATCAATGTGGTCATATACAATTAAAGTGACTATTTAAAAGGTTGTAATAACAGTTCACTATGCTATGCTAGTTGTATGCTAAACTATTTTGCTAAACAGCAATCTTGCTAAGTGCAAGCTTAAAAAGAATGAAAAATGTTTAATCTCACAATTGATATTTTGGTCATATACAATGTAACCATATAAAAGGTTGTAATAATAGTTCACTATGCTATACTAGAGATATGCTAAGCTAGTTTACTAAACGGTACAAAGTGGAAGGTAATTAAAAAAAAAAAAAAAAAGCTGAAAAAAAAGAAAAAAAAAAGAAATGTTTCATCTCACAATTTATATTTTGCTCATATACAGTACAATTCTAACAATTTAAAAGGTTGTAATTACAAGCCAGATGACATCGTAAAGTGATTTTGTAGGATTTCTAATCAGGCACTCAACAGAGTATCAATTCAAATGTCAATGGAGTTGATTTGGAGTTCTATTCTTTGGCTCATGTTTTTTGTTGTTGTATAGCAAAATTCAAATTTGCTCAGTTTGTGAATCGAATGACGAAAACTGAACTGAACATTGAAGTCTTAAAGTCAGCATGAAATGAAAGTTAGGCCTTTTCTAAATGTACGTTACATAGATCATATTGCTTAATTCATCCATGAATATGTTTATACTTTTGACCACATTTTTCTTACTCAGAACCAATTTCCCACCCTACAAGAAAACATCTTTCGATACCTCCATTTAATTGTGACTTTAAGGTGAATACATTGTTTTTCAATGTTGACTGAAAATGACCACTGTTACAATCATTCAATTTGAGTTTTAGAGGTCTCGACCATTGTGTATTTGGAAACTGGCATCTGAATAATCTCCCGACAGTAGATCCATCTGCTCATCTGGCGGCGATCACGTCAAACAGACGCTCGCTCTAACAGTCATGCTCACAAGAGCCCTGCCTGGTTGCTACCGTCCTATATCTGCTTCGGACAACAGGGCCAAATGCAAATATGGTCCAACCTCATTCCACATTTACGGAAAGCCAATTTCATACCAAACCGCTCTCCAATCTCCTGGTTCTGAGTGGTGTTTATTCAGTATTCAAAATCAAAAGAGCTGCGGAAATTTTCATGCTTCATTTTTTAGCACAATGGCTTTGTATTTTGGCCGCCGTTCCTCGGCGGATGAATCAAGGTTATATAAAGATGCACCAAAAAGATGGATTCATGAAAACAGGCGGATTTTCCTTTCTGATGTTTTTGGTAGGTGGCGAATCCAAGTCAAAAGAAGAAGTGGTAATGGTTCTAGAACCCACTGGGGATTTTTAGCTGGTTGGCTGCTGGTCACACATATCACCCACTCAATTAAAGTAGCTGAAGGAAAGAAAGCCCACGGGATGCTGGGAAGGAAGACGAGGTGTGAGTCGTGTGGCAGCAGTGTGGAGGCAGACTGAAGAGGAGGAATATCCACATGAGCGCTGATGCAAGAGAAAGACCCTGACTCTCGCCTATAGGTTTAGTCGCTGCATCTTTCGTGGCCGTTGGACGTGACTGTTCTCCAGATCGATTCTTAGTAAGCATTACCCTGCTGAAACACAGCTAATGTGTTGTGGATGCCAGTCCCCAGGAGTCTGGGGGAGTAACAAACTAAAAGTAGGAACTCTGACTTGACTACATTTTGCAGTAGCGTGACAGTTCAGCTGTTCTAAGCAATGTAGTTTTTCCAAGTAGGATACTTTCTTCAACAATTAGCAATGTAGCACAATAAAACGCTGCATTGGTTTTGCATACAGCCAAATTGAAGTGTGATTGAATCTGTGCTTTTAAACAACTTTTAGATGTACATATGAATTTAGTCATATCCTGCTAACGTTATGCCAGACAGACAAAATGAAAGAAAACTTTCCGTTTAGTGACTCACTCTCGCATAACACACTGAAACTAGACATTTACTTGTTGCCAGTAACAATGTAATCTGCAGAAAGAGTCACTTAACACATCAGTGAAAGAAGCTGTTGGTGAACATTTTATTTATGCTTATTGTTGCCACTTTTTTCTTTATTTTTGATGAGATTTATGCCATTTACACCAGGCAGACAAAATTTCCAATCCAGTAAGGCACTCACTCACTCATAACACACAAACTATCACTTGTTGCCATCTACAGGTTTAATAATACAATCTGCAGAAAGAGTCACTGAATAAATCAGTGAATTAATGTTTTGGTGAACAGATTCAAAAGAATCGAGACAATGGACTGAACCTCTGCTAAACTGTCATCTTTCTCATAACAGATGCACTGCAATCGCCAATTGTTGTTCCAATTAAATGAATTCTCTCTCTCGCACTCTCAATTGGAGCACAATGAGCAGATGTATATTTCTCAATGGCCATCTAAGACATTTTGCCAGTTTTCAGCTTGGCCCAGAGCCCAGGCATCACAAGAGACAATATCCCACAGTGCTTTTCAACACTTTCCAATATAACAAATGCCATTGTATTGTTTAAACGTATCCTCCCTCTCCACTAGCAATTCATTCAGGGATAAAAACTCTGTCAGCTGACCTGTCCCAGTGATTTTCTCTTAAAGACCTATTTGAAATGACAAAAACAAACATGTAATTACAGCATAAAGGCTCTGAAATCCCAACCCTGCGATTAAAAGCGTGTGGCACTACTAAGTCGTGCAGAAAAAAACAGCTTGAGAAACAAATCATGTCTGCAAAAGCCTTGAGGGAATGTGGATTTAAATAGTCTTGAATAACTTCTGAGATCTGCCAACTAATTAGTGAGACAGTGTTTCTAAATTGACTGGCATCGCATTTGACTTTTTTGACAACGCAGCCCCCGCGCTAACTGTCAAACTACAAGAAACTTACACCTCTGCGTGATAATAACGAAGTTTTGACTTGTTTCTGCTCTCAGTGTTTCCTAAATGGACTTGATCACTCTTTTCCAAAACCTAGTGAGCTGGCTTGCTGTCTAATGCCATTCTTAAGCTGAAAGTATGGTTCCCATTGTTTGTTTTCAATGGAAGCTTGTTTCTGCCACAGGAACACCGCAATTATGAATTTATACATTTGCTGGCCACTTTTATTAGGTATACCTGTTCAAATGCTTGTTAATGCGGATATTTAATCAGCCAATCACATGGGTCAAGACAATGTGGTCAAGATGATCTGCTGAAGTTCAAACCGAGCATCAGAATGGAGAAGAAAGGTGATTTAAGTGGCTTTTTAATGTGGAATGGTTGTTGGTGCCAGACGGGCTGGTCTGAGTATTTCAGAAACTGCTGATCTACTGGGATCTTCACACACAACCATGTCTAGGATTTACAGAGAAAGGCCCGATAAAGATCAAATATCCAGAGAGCGGCAGTTTTGTGGCTGAAAATGCCTTGAAAATGGTCAGATGAGAATTGCCGGACTGGTTCAAACTGATAGAAAGGCAACATTAACTCAGATAACAAATTGTTACAATCAAGGTACTGTATGCAAAAGAGCATCTCTGAAAGCACAACACAACAAACCTTGAATCAGATGTGCTAGAGCAGCAGAAGACACACCGGGTGTCACTCTTGTCAGATAAGAACAGGAAACTGAGGCTGTAATTCACACGGGCTCACCATAATTGGACAACCTTTTTCTAACTGAAGAATAGAAAAAGGTTGCCTGGTCTGAGTGTGGGTTTCTGCTGTGACATTCAGATGGTAGTGTCAGAATTTGGTGTAAACAACATAAAAACATGGATCGATCCTGCCTTGTATCAACGGTTCAGCCTGTGGTGGTGTTATGGCATGAGGGATATTTTAGGGTGTGTTCACACTTGTAGTTCGGTTCGTTTGGTTCATTTGGTCCGGACCAAAAAGGAAAATGATACATTTAGTCCTGGTCCGTTTAGCATTCACACTGGCATTTTGACAGCGAACCTAAAAATACTGAACCTAAAGGCATGGTGATATGTTCACAACCTGATTGGTCAGGTTGAATGACATATATTTCGTAACGGAACTTACCGAACACCCCAAACAATAGGTGTGTTTGACTTAAAGCAGCTCTGCGCAGACTGATGGTCATCAGTCATTTCACGTATGACATCAAAGTACCCATTCACCTTTAAGTCGAATACACTGGTCTGCTTGTTGCTAACATATGATTTTATTTTTACCACCTGCGAACTCACGAAGAGCTCATAAAATGCACTTTACCTCATCGTTGCTCCACATTTGCCCTCTTGTTACACCGCTCATCATAGCGTCGCATCTTGTCATTACTTCCTGTTTTTGGTTCGTTAAGAAGTATTTGGTCCGTTTTGGGTTCATATTTCATTCGAACCGCACCAGAGGTCGTTTGGAAGCGGACTGAGACTCATCTTTTTAGCTGTCTCATCTGATTGTTTGGTGCGATGGGAGCGTTCACATTTACTCAAATGAACCGCACTAACAGAACAATCGCACCAGAGTTCACTTCAATCGAACTAAACATGACAAGTATGAACATACCCTTAGGATGCTGCTTCAGATTTTCTGCTGCCAGTGCGGATGCAACCAGGAAAAAGGCCCGAGGGAGAAACTGGTTCTCTAGGAACCACCATGCTAGCTAGTTCCAAGAACTACGCGGTGCGAACGTTCCTTTTCTTGCCTTGATTTAGAGACCTTTAGAAACAACTGAGCATTGTTTAAATGCCACAGCCTTTTGCTGGCCATGTCCATCACTTTTTGACCACAGTGTGCGCATCTTGTGATGGCTACTTCTACCAAGATAAAGTGCCATGTCACAAAACTCAAATCATCTCAAACTGCCTTCTTAACCCTTAAATGCATACCTTGGGTCTTTAGCAACCCGGTACATCATTCTCTACCCTCTCCCTCCTTCATTTTTTTTAACGTTAGACATCAGCTTTCTTAGTATTCCTCAATATATTCATTATAAACAATATAACAAGAAAAAAAAAAGTAAAATATAAAAATACCTGTTTTCTGATTAATTTTTTGTAAAAAGTGTATAGGGTCGCTAGAGGTATGTAAATATGTAAGTGTTTTTTTTTCTGCTCAGCTATATTTACATATCTGATGACTCAATACGTGCAATGCATCTTTTTTCCTCGAGGTGGCACTGTTTGATACACAGTGATGGCGTGATGTTTCACTCATAATTACCGCAGGCATAAAACAAACGAATATCATCAGCAAAAATCGAACTGGTTTGAATGGCTTTACTGCAGAGCAAATACTATACGCAATGAAATATAAATGTCACAGGCATTTGATGCTGGATGTGTTGAATAAGCTGCCAGTGATCAAAATATTGAATATGAAGTCATTGAAAATAATCATTTTGAGAATATGGCTGAGATCGTGAATATGAGCCAGGTGCTGAATGTACTGTGGAAGTGCGCTCTAACGATGACAGCGATGGTAAAATCATCTACTCAAATTGAACCCTTTTAAGTTTCAAAAGGTAATGAAATATGCTTTATTTTATTCTTCTGTAATTGTTCTTAAAATATCAAGAGAGTGTTTTGCTATTGCAGCAGTTAGAGATCCATCCGTGCTGGATATATATGTCCGGGTCGCTAAAGACCCGAATATGTAATAATGACTGGCGAAACATTCATGCATTTAAGGGTTAAACATGACAATGAGTTCACTAAACTCAAATGGCCTACACAGTCACCAGATCTCAATCCAACAAAGCACCTTTTGGATTTGGTAGAATGGGAGATAAGCATCATGGATGTGCAGCCAACAAATCTGCAGCAACTGCATGATGTTATCAAGTCAATATGGAACAAAATCTCTGAGGAATGTTTCCAGCACCATGTTGAATCAATGTCACAAATAATTTAGGCAGTTCTGAGGTGTACCTAATGAAGTGGCCAGTAAGTGTATCTCACAATTCAGATTTTCCCCCTCACAATTCTGATATAAACTCAGAATTTCAAGAAGTTAACTTGCATTTGAAAGATATAAAAAGTCAGAATTGCAACTAAATGAAACCCTGCATACGTTACCAGAGAGCAGTTTTAGTTTTCACTGATCTATAACATGCATTTAAAATTTTCATTTCATGCCATCTTTAACCTTAAGTATGTGTAATAATCAGTAGCTTGCCTTAGCAAACACCGCTAATAAGCATTATCCGTCTCTTGATTACCAATTAAAAGCATAAACTGGGCGTGATAAACGGCGAGGTTTACTACATCAAATAATCTATTGAAAAAGTTTGGATTGCTTTGGTGAAATCCCACAATCCTTTATATAAAAGAAATCAATTGAAATAGAGATGTCTGACATATACTTTACTTGAGTTTCCTCTGCAGTCATACTCTCTGCTCTCAGAGGAAGGACTTTGAAGTGCACAGTCATTAGAAATGTCATTTGGCCTCATCATTGCTGTTGATGAAAGACTGGCTTTTCTTCAGCCTCTGCCAAGCGTCTTCTTTGTCCGTCTTTCGCTTCAATAGCTGTTTGCTTCAGCTTTTAATCTTCGCCGTGGTCTTACCCTACAATCCCCTCTTTTCTCTCTCAGACTCCAGGTTTCGGAGGCAGCAGATACATTCTGCAAAGCATCATAGGAGCCTATACAAAATAGAACAAAGGCTGCGATAAGAGACAGAGATTGTTGATTGTCCTGTTGGGTTGGAAAGTACAGTCAGACCAGACTTTGATCTTTCAGGAGGACGGATTGGAAGCAGATGGAAGATGGTTCCTTGGTTCAGTCCACATAATAAGCTTCTGGTGTGAAAAAAATGTTTTAGAAGGAAAAGTGTGAAACCATCCTGAAACTGATCAAGTGTAATAGTAGGAAAAGAAATACATTGTAAAAAAAATTTTTTTTTTTGCAAGAAAATACTTTTTTCAGTTTTTCTACTTTTGATTCAGTATGTTACTTGATGTTTCTTTATAATTATTTACTAGCAATTTCTGAGTAAAAATAGTTTCAAGATAAATCCCACATGAAAAGTGTAGTGATTGTTCACTCAAAATGAAAAGGGTCATTATTTATTGATCTTCAAGTTCTTCCAAACTCATATGACTTCTTTTGTCTGTGGAACAAAAAAGCAGATGTTTGACAGAATGTCCCAGCTGCTCTTTCCCATACAATGGAAGTCAATGGAGATGCGTAGGAAGTCAGTAAAGGTTAGGCAGTATTAAAATTCTGTCCGACACAACAAGCTGATAGTTATTTTCATGTTTTAACGATAACCAAAAAATGCCCAGAATTAAAAACTGATACTATTTTGTCAAAATAAATGTAAAATAAAACACATCATAGTGTATTTGTTACACATTACATGTACTCTTTATAGTAATAACAGTATTTTTTTTGTAACACTTTATTTTATGGTGTCCTTGTTACATGTCACATGCACTCACTATTATAATAACAATAAATTAAGCATAATTATATGCAACTAACCCTAAACCAAACCCTCATCCTTATAGTAAGTACATGTAGTTAATATTACTCAGTACTTAATTTCACTGTAACAAGTACACCTTAAAATAATGTGTAACCATTTTTTTATGCATACAAGCAATTAAACAAAACCCTAAACTTGACCCTAAACCTATAGTAAGTTCATGTTGTTAGTTAAAATTACTAATTAATTGTGTAATTACAGTGTAATGATTCCTTAAAATAAAGTGTAACCAAAACACAAACTAAAATCAATTGTACTACAAGTAAATTTAAGTAATTTTAGTAAAGTAAATATAATATTGATAAATCACAGATTCCTAGATTTGAGTACTAAGAGAAAGACAAATCATTTAAAAAATGGGTAACGCTTTATTTTAAGGCGTCCTTGTTACACGTTACATGTACTCACTATTATAATAACAATAAATTATGCATAATTACATGCACGTAACCCTAACCATTTAGTATGTACATGTAGTTACTTAATATCACCCAGTAATTTACACTGTAACAATGAACTTGGAAAATAGTGCACAAGTATAGATCAATTTTATGATACTTTTAAGGTGTTTTTTGGTGTTTACAGCTTCTGTTGGTATTCATTGTATGGAAAAGAGAAGCTGAGACATTCAACTAAACATCTACATTTTTGTTCCACAGCAAAAAGTATGTCACTTGTTTGTCACAAAAATGAAAATATGCTGAAAATTGTCTCACCCCGAAGCCATCCAAGATGTAGATGAGTTTGTTTCTTCACCAAATTTGGAGAAATGTAGCATTACATCACTTGTTCACCAATGGATCCTCTGCAGTGAATGGGTGCCGTCAGAATGAGAGTTCAAACAGCTGATAAAAACATCGAAAGACAAATCCTGTTGAGACATGCGTGAGACAAGTGTTTTAAAGCTATTTATCTTGAATATGAAAACCGTGTCAAACCATACGCCTCCTCAAACTGCCTGTTTACAGGGAAAAACTTACATTCAACACTGCAAACCAGAAGAGCTCAAGTTCCCCAGCAAAAAGCAATAACAACATTCATCACTGACAGTAACCCTACAGGTGGTGTGCTAGCAAAAAGGGTAGCACTGCTAATGAGCTAGCGACAGATCTGCAACAGGGTCCCCCGTGATGCCTGGATATCCAGACCTTCATTCATATAGATTACATTGAAAGCCTCTCTTGTGGGTCAAAGGAGGAAAGTCATTTGTAAAACATGTCAGAGTTAGTAATGACCTGCTAAGATCACCATCAAGCAAAAGGAACATGTGACACTGAATACTGGAGGAATGCTGTTGAAAATTCAGCTTTAAATCACAGGAATAAATTACATTTTACATTATATTCTCATAGAAAACAGTTATTTAAAATTACAGTAATATTTCACAATATTACAGTTTTTACTGTAATCAAATAAATAATAATAAAATAATCCAAAAATAATGTTTTTACTTTAATCAAATAAATGCAGCAGTGAACATAAAAGACAATAATAATAATAATTTAAAAAAACATCTTAAAGACCCCAAACTTTTGAATAGTGGTGTGTAGTTTTTGTAGCAGAGTTACTGATATTTCAGTACTGTTGCCACACACTAGAAATACGCTCTATATTCCCTCTAGAAATTCTTTTGTTCTCTATCAGTCTTCATCTGAACATGACAAATTTTTTAAGGAGTGCTTGAAGGTAATTCAAGGTAGGCCCGTGTGATTAAACCAAGACATGCGCTTAATTAGCAAATTGATTAGTGCTCCTATCTGCTCTAAATGGCAGGACACAATTCTTCAAGATGTGAATAAAGTCTCACTCGCAAGGAAGCACTAGCTGATCAGCATTAGAAGGGGTCATAAAAAAAAAAAATAAATAAATAAATTAAAAAAATAAATTTTCCTTGATCTTTTCAAGTAACATTCATGTTTAAGATTCAAAAACTGATTTTTTTTTTTTTTGGATCCTGTGCAATATAATGTGCCGCAAACAGGCTTTTATTGAGGGACGAAGCAGTACAAACTATACTGAATGAGTAACTTCACATACAGTTGTGTTAGTCTCTCATAACAGTGTTTATACGAATCTTAAAGGAATAGTTTAAGATTTAAAAACCATAAATTAAAATTTTCTGAAAATGTACTCACCCTCAGGTCATCCAAGACGAAGATGAGTTTGTTTCTTCTTCAGGTTTGGAGAAATGTAGCATTACATCACTTGCTCACCAGTGGATCCTCTGCAGTGAATGGGTGCCGTCAGAATGAGAGTCCAAACAGCTGAAAAAAACATCACAATAATCCACAAGTAATCCACACCACTCCAGTCCAACAATAATCATCTTTTGAAAAGAAAAGCTGCATGTTTGTAAGAAACAAATCCATCATTAAGGCTATTTTCACACTTGGCGTCTTTTTTGAAGCTGCCAGCGTCTGTTTTTCATTATAATCCTATGGAGTAAACCGTGTTTTCAAAAAAAGTCCTGAGCACTTTTTAAAACGCCTCCGCTGGCGTCTTTTTCTGCAGCTCAGAGCGTCTTTTCGAGTTGAAAAAAGTTTAACTTTTCTGAAAAAAACGCCCTACGTCAAGTGCCTTTTTGACAGCTGACCAATGACAAGCGAGTGGCGAGTCGTTTCCATAACAACAAAAACAACAAGAAAAAGGAGAAGATAGCCGGTAGACAGATCGTATTAGTTTCAGAGCACAAGGAGTTGTATGAAACCGTGCATCATCGAACCGGAGCTCCTGGACTAAATTGTTGGAAGCACCATACAGTTTCCTTCCCCGTATAATGTCGCGCTCCCACAAATGTCGTTGTGAACCGACATACCCTCCCGGTTAACTTCAAAAGCCAACACTACCGTTGCAGCTGTTGTTATAGCAACAAAATACGCCCTCAGCTGCTATTTGTAACCAAAACGCTGCCAGCTTTTTATTTTACTAAAAAAGTGCTCTTGTCAACTTTTTCTAGTCAAAAAAGACGCCAAGTGTGAACACGCCCTTAAGACTTTATTAACTTTCCAAAATATGAGTTCTTTATCCATTTTCACTTGAAGTAAGCATGGGCAGTTTAAAGTTAAAACATCTTAATGGTGGATTTGCTTCTTACAAACAGGCAGCTTTTCACTTCATAAGACACTAGGTGCGTTCGACTTCATGCAGCACTTAGCAGACCGATCGGTGGCTGACTTGAAGCAGTGCATGCCGGTTAGAAATTTAGTCCGACTTGAACCGGCGCCGACGCCACGTCACTGTCACGTGTGGCATCAAAGTACCGCGATAGCGTTTTCGAGAGCAGCCGGCTGACTCAGCCGAAGCAATTTCTCCAGAGCGACTGCAGGAGCGCTTGATGACGACACAGCTGTTTCACTGACAATAAATTCACCACATGACAACAACGACGTGTGTTTCTAACATCTTCAAATCCAATACTGCTCACAAATCTGTTTTTAGAACAGTAAAAGCTTTTTTACTGTATAGTCGCAATGTTATATTGAATCACATTTAATAAAAAAACACTGATAAAAGCAAATATACCCCCACTTTATTGGTATTTAAATAGCATATGTTTTGTTTAACTTTATTCTTGAACAGACGGCCCTGTATTAAGCAGTATATAAAAAGTGTTTCTGTTGCTCATGAAAACGTTTCTGAAACGTCTGTGTATTTGACAAATATTGCATTTTATTCACTTCATCTGTGATAGCGTATGCAAACACCGCGTGAGCGTCACTAACGGAAGCAGAAAGTGTCCGGCTTGAAGTGTCCGTTTTCAACTCCTCCCCCGACTCCAAGCGGCTACTCTCGTTGATCGCCGTCTGTAGCCGTGCTTCAAGTCGAACGCACCTATTACCTGATGATGAATATATATGACCTCTTTAAGTTCACAGTATATATTTGACAGAATAGTCATGTCTCAGCAATGTAATTTAATGTGAACATAGACTTCTCCAGCTGTTCTCGAGATTACAGCAAAAAGCGAATTAAAAAAATAATAAAAGTACTAGAAGTTCCCTGAAGGCCCCGCGAGAGTTTAATTGGCTTTTTTGTGACCACAGCATCGCTCATTAAATTCCCCTCCGTGCATATTTGACTGCATACAGTCTTGAAATTAACCTCCTTTCTGCTCCAAAACTTTCTGTACATATGAGAAAGTCAGTGTTTCGCTGACACAAATTAGCTTTATCTTAGACTAAATCATTATGATCAATGGTGGTTCTCTTAAAATGGTTCACTTTCAAGGATGAGGCTTAATTTGTTTCTGAGAAACCACAGAAGTTAGAGTCCGTTTGAAGTGCAGTGTCAGATTTCTGAATGCGGTTTGGGTTCTTGATAGATGCAATAAAAAGTTATATACTGTTACACACAGTGTTGGAGTAACTAGTTACATGTAGCAAAATTACATAATTTAATTACAAAATAAATGTAACTGTAATCTGTTACAGTTACCGAGAAAACGTAATTAAATTACAGTTACATATGAAAATGTTAACGATTACAAGGGGGTTAGATCTGAATATTTTCAGACATACAGATTTGATTTATTTCTTTCTCAAATTGCAATTGACTTCTTTTTTTTTTTATTAACTGTTTTTTCCAAAGCATTGTTAGATGCCAGTGTTTCCTATCATAGCTATGCAAAGATTTGATTTTGAAAATAGCATCATAGCTATTATATCTTATGATTTTAAATCTTTATTTAACCTCAGAACAATCTCAAAGTAAAAAGAGGTGCTAAAATCTGATTTTGTGGTGGCTGTGCTTTAATATTAAATTATTTTAATCTTAATTCAGGTGGTGAAGGATTTTGAAAGTCTGACAGTAATCAGTGTTGAGTACTACTGTAAGGTTAACCCTGCCTGCTTTAAATGTTTCAAAATGATTAACAGTCATTAGAAATTTAAAAATGTAATCAAAAAGTAATCAGTTACATTAAGTAATTGAAATAGTTACACTACTTATTACATTTTAAATATGGTAACATGTAATCTGTAACCTATTACTTTACTTTTAGTCATTTAGCAGACGCTTTTATCCAAAGCGACTTACAAATAAGAAAAAGTAACTAAAACTAAAAGTTAAAACTCTATAAATACTATATATACACACACATTTAAGAAAATAAAGAAATTAAATAAAAATGACAAATGCATACATTTCAAAACTAAACATTTAAATGAAAACAAAAAAATAAAGCTAAAAAACGATTCAAAATATTAAAACAACAAAAGGTATGAGTATAATAATGCTTCTAACATAACACTAAGCCAAATACCAAAAAACAACGACATGTGTATGTATAGCCACATACATATACATACATATAAAAATAAATGCAATATATATATTATTTCATTTCTATGTAGTATGAAGTACTAAAATAACTAAAATTAAAACTAAAACTTAATAAACAACCTATACAGACAGAATAAAAACTAAAAAGACAACATTACTACAACTGTAACTAAAACTAAAATAGATAACAAATACAAATCAAACTACATTAGTTTATCAGTAATCCTAAAAAAATAACACTGAGCCAAACACGTTTTAAAACAACAACAACAACTTACTTACACATAGTAAGAAATGGTTATAAAAACTGAAACAGAAGTGAAACAAGTAGTAGGAAAGAGGAAAAATAAAAAGCGATACTTATATCCTTTGTCGGTGTCCCTGCCCGGTGGAGTCGCACGGTAGAGTCGATGGTCTTTACACTCTCCGGTCTTCACACGACGGCTGCCGCGGTAAACTAAGCTTTTTTTTTTTATATACCCATCTAACAAAATACTACTCCAATTCAGCTGAACACACTTTCCTGTTAATCACAACAAATGGCCAAGCAAGCGCCCGACACTGACAAGGGACGCGATACAGTACGAGACCAAACGCGATTTCAGCACGTCTCCACACAGTAAACAAAACAAGCGTTTCTATTACATTTCCAAAGTAACCTTCCCAACACTGGTTACACATCAGTTTACATCAAATAAGGAGATCTGTTTTTTTCTTTGTGACTGTGTAAAATTAGATGAGTCCAGTCATTAAAGAAATAGTTTACCCAAAAAATGAAAACCCTGTCATCATTTACTCTCCCTAATGTCATTATAAACTGATATGACTTACTTGCATCTGAGGAACACATTACAGCCTGTCTGCAATAAGTAAAAAAACTGTTTGTTTTTGTTTTATTGATTATAATAGCTAGCGCATTAACTTTGGAAGGTTAAAGTTTCTCTCACACACACACACACACAGGAGATCTATGAGGAGATCTATCAAATGATATGCATATCGTGTGGATGTGTGAAACACTACGTGATTACAGAGGCATAAAACTAGTTAGCGCCAGCTAGTGGCCAATTTCTTTCAAAATTCTTACAGACCTTTAGGGCCATGAGTCGAACATGCCCACCGAGTTTCGTTCCCATCGACCTCCGTTAACCTTGTCTAATAAGTGCTCAAATTTTATTGGCCGATGGCGGCCATGTTTTTTTGATTGGACAGATGGTTGCGTAATTATAGCTGTTTTTATATTTCTTCCCTCTTATAGTGCCACCAAGTGACCAAGCTGCACTATTTTCCAAATTTGACCAAAGATTGAGCTCTTATGCATGTGTCTCGAGATTTGTGAAGATATCTCATTACATTCAAGAGTTACAGACGTTTTAGTAAAAGTGGCCGAACCTCTTTCAAATGTTTTGGTGTCCCTTTGCAATGGTGAGTCAACAGTTCAAATTTCTTGATAATTATTGAGAATTACTTGATAATTATTGAGAATCTTCTTGCACTGGTTTGGTTCTGAAAAACCTAGGACTGGTTCGCAAAAGTAGGTTTTTCAAAAAATTTGAAATACCTGAAAATTTCGCTCAAGTGGCGATTGAATCCGTTTGATTTACATTTTGGCAAGTTGGTAGCTAATTCTTATGAATTTGAAAAATATAATTTGATGTTTTGGTAAAATCTACTTATGACCTACTGGGATGGACCTTCATGCTTGTATTTTTCATAAAAATTGTTCAATTCACATGAAATTGCCACCTCGTAAAAGAGTTAGGTTTTCCCTAGAGATCGGACTGAAATAAAAACTAACATAAATTTGACATTTTTCTTTAACTAAACAAAAATGCAATTTAATGACAAAAATGTTCACAAATTTAATGTAAATGTATAGTATATTATAAACCTTTACAACCTGTCTAAAATAAGCATAAATCTTTTTTTTATTATTATTTATTTATTTATTTTTAATTATTATTCTATTAGTTAACACAACTTTGGCAGCCCTAAAGTACTAAAACTGAATAAAAATTAAACTAAAACTATATATATAAAAAAAAAAAACACACTCTAGATAAAAAAAATAGAAGTGAACAACACACGGCAGTGGCTAAATCATATGAATTTATATGATCTCATTCGTACGTTTTCATATGAAAAAAAGAAAAAAAACATACATTTTCATATGATTCACATTGTACAAATTCATACAAAATTTCCACCCAGTAAAATACTTACATTTTGATATTGGGTTGAATTAACAATCATGAACAATTTATACTAAATTAAAATACATTTTCATATCAAAAAATGCCCACAGATTTATTTTATGTGATTTTTATGTATATTTATAGTATAAAACTTTACAACCAGTAACTAGTCAGCATAAAAACATGCTTTTTAAATGCTATTACGTAACATTAACTTTGGCAGCCTTAAAATACTAAAACTAAATAAAAAACTGAAAATAAAAAATAAAACTACAAAAATAAACCTAAATTGAATATCCTATAGATAAATAAATAAAATATACGTATATTTAAAAAAAAAAAAAAAAAAAAAAAAAAAAAAAAAACTCATACGGCAGTTTGCGTGATTATTATGTCTTGGTGACTAATTTGTATGGATCTTATTTTTATGATTCCGTACGATCTGCTTACACTCCAGTGACGATTATATTTAGGAGTGGATCTTCATTATTCCTTTTTTTTTTTCTTTTTTTTTCTTTTTTTTCTAAAAGAAACACATTTTCACATTTTCATAAACACATAATTCACATTATATGAACTGTAAAACTAAATTAAACATTCAAAAAAAGTAGCAACTAATGCAAATCAACTGCACTGTCTTTGGGCGTAACTGTTTGGGTTGTAGTTCCGCTTGTGTTGAGAGGTGCACCGAAGCCCTCACAGGACAGCTTTGCTCCAGAACAAATGAAAAGCTTCTGTATCTTTATTACTGCTGTAGGATCCAGAGATTGAACTTTAGGGCTGATGTTCAAGCTTCAAATGATGGCCTCCTTCCTGAGTTGTGCTGAAGCAGCACTGGCTATCCATCAGAGAGGTGGGGATATGGTCTCACCCCTCAACACTATTAGGAAATGTTCAGTTTCAGCATTCTTGATGTGTCACTATAACCAGGTTAAAGTGATATATTAGTAAGAGATAATACACAGAAATGTTGGGGAGTAACTGGGTAAAAGCAGCAGTGCTACTAAATTAAAGGGACAGATCACCTCTAAAATCACTTCAAATCGGTATGACTTTATGGAGCACAGAAGATGATGTTTTTGAAGAACACTGGGGACCAAATGTCATTGGACCCGAATGACTTCCACTGTGTGGGAAATGAATGAATGAATGAATGAATGAATGAATGAATAAATGAATGAATAACCCACACAACCTTTTACTGCCAAATAAATAAATGACTAATTCAAGCTGACAGTTTAGAGTCTGAATTTAGAGTCAGAATATGCAAAAAATATTCAAATGCAAAATGCAGCAACTGACCAATTAGAATTAAGCATTTCAGAGATTTTTGCATAATCAAACATTTAAATGATGTTGCATTTCTGTCAAAATAAACACTTTATGATTTTGTTTGAAAATGAAGAAATAAATATTAGTAATTGTACAGTTGTACTGTACAATTATTATTATTATTATTGTTGTTTTATTATTATTATTATTATTATTATTGTTGTTGTTGTTGTTGTTTTCATTGCAATAGTATAATTACAATAGACACATTTTGTAACGCCACGCCAGCAGAGGGAGCCCTCGCCCGAGTACTGACTGGTACCACTCCCTCTGCTGCTTCTGTGATCACTTCCTGTTTGGCAGCCATTTAAGCATGGCCAGGCCAAACAGGCCTTTGCGAAGTATTGCCAGTTCCACTGCCTTACCGAGCGTTTCCATTGACTTGTTTTGTTTGCTACGTGTATGATTTATTGCCTGGTTCTCTGGATTTTTGCCTTTTGGATTACCCTCTTGTTTGTTTGCCGGTTGGACTGATTACTGTGATTTTGACTTCTTTGCCTGTGACCACGACACTGATTTCTGCCTCACGATTTGGATTGTTGAACTGTTTCCTCATTAAACTTCTGCAAATGGATTCTAACACAGCCTCAGCCTCACCCTCATTACACATTTCTTTAATGTTTAAATAATAATAATGTAATTTCTATTATTAATACTATTAGATATGTTTCTTCTTCTTATTATTATTATTATCTAACTTTTTATAATAGTATTTACAACAGAAATATATTGCTTACTTTAATATAGAATATTACTATAATTACAATACACACATTTATTTAATGTTTTAATAATAATAATTATAATAATAATTTATTCAGCCCTAGTTTCAAAACATAGCATTTATTTGAAATAAGCATTTGCACCCTTTCCCTGACGCCTTCAATCAAACTATTGTTTGTGAATAACCTCTGTTATAATAGTAGGTATATGACTAATTCAACTAAGCCTTACTTAGCAGCAAGTTCAAGTATGCTTACATATTATGAATAATAGAAAAATCCTGTCTTACATAATATAACAGAAAAAAAATCAATATAATGGAGTAGTAATTACTTGTAGCAAATGGGATGGTACAGTATGTATGTAGGTCATATGCTTTCTCTTTCAAAGTCTAAGTTTTTTGGGAGCATAAAAGAGACGTGGTTCTTAGAAATGTAAAACAGTCTTAAGGTAGCAGTTTTGGATTCCAGATGGACGCTCATTTCTCCAGAGACTGAGCCGAACGCATGCCAGGATCCAGTTTTAGGGCACTCTTTTCTCCACTTCATCGGCTTCCGTCATTTTTGTTTCTCAATTTAATTTCAGGCCTCAACGAAAACCAATGACTTTCTAAATACCCTTGGTGTCTCCTCAGCTCTATAGCAATGCAATATGTATTTAACAAAGCATCTGCCGGAGAGCCTTTCCGCCTCCTCGTGTGTTTTCTCAGACGATGAGGGAAGTCACTGATAGATGTTGAAGAGGCTATTTCAAATGCTTAAAAAAATGACTTTCACAGGCTTGCTGAGTCTCAGGATAAAAACTGTTAATGTCAAGTGTGAAATTCATCCAAACAGCAAGGAAAAATGTATGAAATGTCAGATGTTCATGAACTAGACGTGACCAGATTTATTTATTTTTTTAATTCTTCACTAGACTATGAAACATCGAAGTCATTAGAACGACACAACCATGTTTTGTTTATATTGCCATGAGATGTGGCAGAGCCTGTCTGAGTAAATCTATTTGTAGTTAACAAAATCATCCACTTGTTGTCCCGGAAGGGATGAAAGTAAGTGACTGGCAAACTGCCATAATCATAATACTCTCAAAATGTTTTCATATAATATAATATAATATAATATAATATATACATTTTTGGTCAATTTAACATTTCAGCACAATTAAAATTTAGAGGAAAAAAGAACAGAAAAAAACAATAAAAAAGTCATATGAAATTTATGATAATTTTATGTTTTGTTTTTGTGCTTTTGTAACAACATTGTAACAACAGTACTTAATTTTTAATGCTATTTAATTATTATTTCTTTATTTTATTTTATTTCTTTATTTAAGTTCTTTTTGGAGTTTGATATATTCATGTTTAACACTTACTGCAATAAAAAATGCTGAAAAAAATCTGTGAAAATGTATATGGTTTTTGAAAAACGTAAGGGTGAGTGAAATAATGAATCATTATATTATATTGAAATTCTTGTTAAAATTAGCATCTCAGCACTCCTAGAAATTAGAGGAAAAAACAATTTAAAGAAAAGAAAAACAGTCATGTGAAATTTATGATAATTTTATGTTTTTTTTTTTTTGTTTTGTTTTTTTTTTTGGAACAACAATACGTTTTCATTATATTATATTATAATTAAATTTTGGTAAATTTAACATTTCAGCACTTTATGAAAAAAAATAAAGAGACAATAAAAATAATATCATAAGAATTACCTTTATAATTGAGCTTGACAGAAATTTGACTGTCACTGCAATAAAAACTGCATAAAAATTCTCTAAAAATGTATATGGTTTTTATATTTTATATTAGATAATAAAGAGATAAAGGCATGTGAATTACATCTATGATACTATTAAATTTTTGAATACTTTTTTGTCTATTTTTGTTTCTTAAAAGACATGTACACTGTAAACTTTTACATATGATTTGTGTTTATGTAAATCTATTTTTTTTATTTATTTATGCATTTGCTTATTTATTAATTTGTTTTTTGGTGAACATGTGAACAGACATGTTCAGTGTAAACTGTCACAGCTATATATATATATATA
>JAFVLL020007688.1:0-20468 GCA_021397915.2 Tor tambroides
ACTACTTTCAGGCGCTGCGTAATATCATTACAATAGTTAACACTATTGGAACACACCGCCTTTACACATAAAACAAATTTTAATTAGCAATTTGAAATTAAAATAAAAAATGTCATCTTTTAATTCCTTAAATATTTAAGGAATTAAATTAATGTGTAATTCCTTAAAATTGGGAACTACACATTTACTACACAGAGCCGTAGTTCACTGACAAGCTACGCAATATCGCGTTCATTATTGGCGATGCATCACCTGTGATTATGAACCTGATTTTGCGTAGCTTGTCAGTGAACTACGGCTCTGTGTAGTAAATGCCGCTCCATCTGAAATCACGTGATGGAGATTTACTACTAATCACAGAACCGGCTTTACTTAGATTATAACATTCAGTTATTTGCACAGCCCTAGTCCCAGTTTAGAAAACACTGCCTTGAAATAGTCAATCCTTTTTTTTCAGACAAATCTCACCTGTATACATTCCGGAGAGATCGAGCAACTATCCTCCCCTCTCTCTGTCAGCGACATGACAAGCCTGCCTTTCCTACAGACCAGTTAAAATTTAGGACATAGCTGTAATGAATTAAAGTACTAAAATATGATAAAGTATGATAAGATAAGAATTCAACGCAAAACAACTTTGCTTTATTGGGAAAGAATAATTCTACTCCGGACGTGAGCAGCACATGACATGACAGAAGACAGCAGAACCACTTATATGGTCAATTCAGAGATAATCAGTATAAAACATTATATTCCCAATAATAAATCTATGAGTAAGATGTACTGTATTACCTTAGAAAAACGCATAGCATGGAGTGGATGGACACAGTCCACGCTATGGGCTCATCTGGCTACAGAATCACGCTGATCTTCCTGCAGTTTTTCCTGAAGTACTCAGGAGTATATCCTCCAAATGATTTTGAATTGATCAAAGCCTAGACGTGGATGTCAGGGTTCTGTCGTGTGTCATGTGTTCCCGCCTCTTGTTTCCATATTTGGTTTGTTTCCTGTCCTTGTTTCAAGTGATTATTAGTTTAGTATATTCAGCTGTGTGTCTCATTAACGTGTGTATATTAGTTCATGCCTGTTCAGTTTCGTGTCGTCTGGTCTACTCGTTACTGCCCGGTGTTCCTGTGTGTCTGCCTTGCCTTGTCCTGCCCTGCCCTGATGTCCATTAAAGACTATGATTTGAGTTATCTCCGTGTTCCTGTGTCCTCCCTCGTGTGTGCACCGTGACAGCGGAGAGTTTACACATTTAGGGGACAGATGGTAATTTGCAAGAAAGACACTAGGAAAGGATGCACTATTTACAGTAAACTCTTAGAATCTTTATTACCTTCTTATAAGTCTACTTCTTATAAGATTGAGACCATTTTACCAGTTGCACTGAGACATTTCAAATAATACCAAACATGACTGTGAATATCACTGACGTTCATGTAGAACATTATATTTTGCTACTTACCATTCTGAGTAAAGGGAAGGATGGTTAAAGAGGAGGAAGTGGGGGAGAAGGAATAAATGTGAAGGAAGGATAGGTGAGAGACTCTTTTTCTCATCTTTTCCTAGCGAGATGTGGAAACAGATGCTTGTATGTTAATACACTGTGTTTGTATTTTCCTTATCTTGGTTCTTACACCAATCACAGGTCAAGATGCTCATGAAATCCAGTTTCAGATTTTTATATTATGTTTCTCAAGGTTAGTTTATAAAGTTTGCTCATTTTCTGCACTAAAAGCTCATCTTTACCTAAAAGCTGTATCATGCTTGTTTGATGGATATAGTCTTGATTGGTAGACATGAGTTGTTTAGAACACTCCTTCATAAGGATGAAGCATGTTAAGAGTCATGTCGAGGGGATATTGTGTCACGATTCTCTCGATTTCAAAACCTGTAATTTCAGAGGAGTAGAAAATGTAAGAGGAGTAAGTGTTCAAATTTGATACTTGCAGTATGTTTTATTGCAGAGAAACCTTTCATTTGCATAAACATCAAGAACATTTTGAGTCTCCATTTCATGACACCTTAATATAACAGACTGCACAATTCTTTTTATCATAAATATGACATGGTTGTTACACATCAAACATGAATTTAAATTGTATATATACATTTGGTTGTTTAGTTTGAGGAAATTATCAATGCAGATAATTATTGGAGTAATTTAAAAAAGATTTCTCACTGATGGCAACTGCATCCCTAAACGCAAACGTAATTAATACGCAAAATCATTTCACTCATTACTCCTACTGTGTTTAGGAGTCCTCTTCCTCCAACCTGCACCAGTGTTGTTCTGAACTCATTCACCAGTGCTGCATCCACTGGAACCATCATTCCTCTTAGTAAATGACCAAAACATGATGAATGGACTACATGTTAGATTTCCTGAAGGAGGAATCCTCTAATGCACGGTTTCTCAAATCTTGCGCTGGAGGACCAATGTGCTGCAGAGTTTAGCTCTAACACTGATCAAACTCAGCTACCTGTGATTTTCTAATGATCCTGAAGAGATTTATTAGCATGCTCAGGTGTGTTTGATTAGGGTTGGAGCTAAACTCTGCAGGAAAGTGGATCTTGTGGGCCAGATTTGAGGATCTCTCCTCTAATGTAACCTACAGAAGTCAGAGACAGGATTATCAATAGCTGGGTTTCTATCCAAAGTTGCAAACTTAGGTGCAAAATTGGAATATCATATAAAACATATGTGAAAAAGCACCGTTTCCATCCAACGAGTCAAATGGAAACAAAATCGTCACTTCCTGATAAACTGGCACTATATATCACTAAGAAAAGTGGGAGAAGCCCCTAAATATAATAATTTCCGTATAAAAGATATTACTTGCGCCTCAGAGCAAGCAAATGAAACACAATAAATGCAGTCATTACTTTCAGAAATACTTTGACGACCAGTGGTGGGTGTGGGTGTGGGTGTGGGTGTGTGGGTGTGGGTGTGGGTGGGGGTGGGGGTGGGGGTGGGGGTGGGGGGGGGGGGGGGCGGGGGTTATGCTAAATCGCCAATGCTAAAGTGCCCTTTTGGCCCGGTGTAGGTGCCCCTGGACCGCGATTTCTGCTGAGGGGGACCAAAACCAAGCAAATACTTGGCTAAAAAGCTAAGGCTAAGTATAAAGAGATGAAGGATGGACATAAAATTACTTATTACTTGTGATGAAGAGGATGGAGTCTTGTAGGAATGTCAACTGTTCAGATGAGTATGGGCCACAATTAAATGGTCATGTAAACAGCCTTACTGAAAAAAAATCAACTTTGGGCCACTTTCACCTGTGGTGTGAACGTAGTTTTGATTTCAAACAGATAAATATTTTCTGGTGCCATTTGAAATTGCTGAGCCATTTAAATCTCTTTCCACAAAAATAACAAGAATAGGTTCTCATTAATACTTGACTTTTCATATGTATCTGCAAGTGTGATGGCAAAATAATATATATATATTTTTTTTATAATTAAAAAGCCTTCCTCTAGAGTGAATGTGCTGGTGATTTTTTTTAAATTGCTCCTTTTCGTAAACATCTTGTCAAACTCATAACATTGTAGTTTGTTTTCCAGAATGAGTTTGTGAATGACCTTTCAGGTCTCTATTATTTGTGAAACTCTTTTCGCACTGAAGACATTTGTAAGGCCTCTCCCCAGTGTGAAGCCTCACGTGAACCTCAAGATTTCCTTTAAGCGCAAAACTTTTTCCACACTGAAGGCAAGTGAAAGGCTTCTCTCCAGTGTGAAGCCTCAAGTGAATGTTAAGGTTTCCTTTTAGTGTGAAACATTTTCCACACTGAAGGCAAGTGAAAGGCTTCTCTCCAGTGTGAACTCTTCTATGAGCCTCAAGGTTTCCTTTGTTTTCACAATTCTTTCCACACTCATAGCACATGAAAGGCTTTTCTCCAATGTGAATTTTTACATGATTCTTCAAAAGTTTCTTGTCTGTGAAACTCCTTCCACACTGATGACATATAAAACAGCTCTCTCTTGAGTGAATCCTCATGTGTTTATTAAGGGCTCCTGTAAATTTGAAAGTCTTTCCACACTGACCACAGGCAAACGGCTTCTCTCTGGTGTGAGTTTTTGTGTGGTCATTAAGTGTTCCTTTATGTTTAAAACTCTTTCCACACTGTTGGCATGTGAAAGGCATCTCTCCAGTATGAATTCTCATGTGGACTGTAAGGCTTCCTTTTTGAGTGAAACATTTTCCACACTGTTGGCAGGTGAATGGGCTTTCTCTAGTGTGAATTCTCATATGGACTTTCAGGTTTCCATTTCGACTGAAACTTTTTCCACACTGTTGGCAGGTGAAGGGGCACTCTCCAGTGTGAACTCTCATGTGGACTTTAAGACTTCCTTTTTGAGTGAAACTCCTTTCACAATGCTGGCAAGTATAAGGCTTCTCTCCAGTGTGAATTCTCATGTGTACTGTAAGGTTTCTACGATGATAAAAACTCTTCCCACACTGTTGGCAGGTGAAATTATATCTAATTGTAGTCATTTGAGCTCTTTTTCGAGTATTCTTTTCAGTCTGCGAGCAACTTAAAGATTTTTCTCCAGTCATGAAATCATGATGTTTCTCATAGTGATTTTTATCTTCCTTTTGATTCAGTTCTTGACTCTCTTCTTTCAGTACCACCAGGTCTATAGCAAAAAAAAAAGAGATCAGTAATCTCAGTTTAATAGCACAAAGCAACATACATCCAAACATTTACACTTTACACAAAGCACTAAACACAACAACAGGTATGCTAGATGCGTTGTAAGATGCCTCATCATACACAAGTATGGAGTACCACAGGGCTCAGTATTAGGTCCTGTGCTTTTCTCCTTGAGGGACAATATCATTAGATTTCACTGTTATGCCAATGATACTTTTATATTCCATCTACACTTGAAACTCTCCAAGTTGGCAGAGTGTTTTAATTAAAAAGATATTTATCAAAAATGGGATGGCTAGTAATTTTCTATTAAATTTAGACAAGTCAGAGGTATTAAATATTGGTACAAATACCACAACAAATGAGAATCTAGACCTTGATGTTTATACTGTTGTAAGGTTTTTATAGATATGAACATAGGTGTTGTGTTGCAGCAGTCAGTCCTTTGTTTTACAAATGTTGTAAATGTGAATATCAATCTTCTTCCACCTTTAAAATATTGCAGGGTCAATAAATTAGCTCTACAGTAGGTGCATTTACATGGAGCATGGTAATCGGTTTAAAAGTCCAATCCGAATGAAAATGCTCCATATAAACACCTCAATCAGAATAAAAATGCCCAAACCAAATTAAATTGTATTTGGTTTCAGAGGGGTGGGATAAACCTTTCTATAAACCGAACAAAATTAAAATTCTGCCATGTAAGCACGTTAAACCGTTTACTTTGCTTCTACGTCATCAAGTCAAGAGGTCGGGGTCATTAGAATGGGAACGTGATGTCAGCAACGCAGTACATTCTGTGATTTGGGGACCCGAAACTAGAGACTGAGTAATAGTGGAGGTAGAAGTTAAAATTTCAATTACACGGTTAAAAAACATACAGGTGCATCTCAATAAATTAGAATGTCGTGGAAAAGTTAATTTTTTCTTGTAAGTTATTTCAAAAAGTGAAACTTTCATATATTTTAGATTCATTGCATGTAAAGTAAAACATTTCAACATTTCAAGAATGCTGTAATGAACTGCCATATCTGCTCTCATGATGGAAAACTGAAATGAAGAGCAATTTTCTGCTGTTCAGCTAAAAATTTGCCTTTGTCATTTGTATTTACAGATTCATAATTTCCAATCTGTTTGAATTTATAAGTGCTCACGCCATAACTATTGTAAGAAAACACGTTTGGAAATGTTATGTGTGATATAGCTTGTTGCGATCACTCTCTGTGTTCATAAATCAACGCTCCTTTGATTTATTGTTTTTGCAACTCTTCGTAAGAAATCGTGTATTGTTCCATTTAAGTACAGTAAAAATTTTTAGAATCGGAATACAATTCATTTCAGAGCTGCATTATAGAGGGTCGTAATATTTTATCTCTTAATGTTTTAACATTAAGAAATTAGGGCGATATGATGATATGTGTTGATCAACTGGCTGAGATCAAGCTATATTGTGTTTATTATTTTATCTGGTAGATCTGTGCAACTTATTAGAAACTAAATCAATTTGGTTCTGTGTGTAGTACGATAGAAGGAAGCCGTATGGTTTCTATGAGTGTGTATGTGATCGTGTTCTGGCCACATGACTGAGTGCTCGAATGAACGCAAGAGATTCAAATAGTCCATTTATTCTAAGCAAGTGCAAGCAGCTATTAAAAATATTAACGCAAATACGGGCGTTTTTTCCTCTGGTGATTTGTTTTTGTTGTCATTGTAGGCTACTTAGCGTGTCCCAAAATTGAAAGCACCAGCACATGTAAACACCATATCGGATTAGATCACGTCTCATGTAAACAGTCCACCAAATCTGTCAATCGGAATGATTTTGATCGGAATGACAAAAAAGTGTACATGTAAACGTGGCTATTGATTACCTGTTTCCTATCAATTTTTAAATTATGCTAACTACACACAAAGCTTTGAATGGCCTAGCTCAGGGGTGACCAATCCTGTTCCTGGAGCTCTACCAACTTGCAGAGTTCATTTCCAACCCTGATCAAACACACCTGTCTGTATATGGCCCATTCTACAGAATTGGTCCAAACTGCTGTCCACAACCAAAAAACAAATTTAAAAAGCTTTTAATTATTCAAATCTTAAATGTTTACTAAGATCCTTCTATTATCTATTGAAACTCACAATAATATAACATTAGTACGCTTAATATATATAAAATCATCATTTATTGGGTACTTTCAATTGGGAGGTGGCTGTCCGGTATCCTAACCCCTAAATTTCAATTTATGAAAATGATATTGAAATGGTTTTTGTATTTTTTTCCCCATTGTTGTTTTTAAAAGTATGTTTTTGATTCTTTTAAAAAGTGAAGCTCAAAAAAATACTTTATATTTTCTTAAATTATGAAAATTTATGTAAAAAACTGTCCCGCATTTTCATGTCACAACCAAAACAGTGTATGTTTTAGTCCATTGCCTGAGACTGGTTTTAATTACACCCCTAAATTTATTATGAGGGAATACTGCTGTGTCCCCCTCTCTCAACACTACTAAGGTGTGAGTAGATAAGTCTCATCATTTTGAGGTAAATTGTTTTCAAACGTCTGAAAATCTGTGTGTAACTAAGGAACATTACTACCTAACACCTTTTTTCTGAAATTAAGCACACTTTTTTTGGGAGTTATTCCATAACATTTAGTTTTTATATGTGTACAACTGTTCAGAACTGGAAGTCGTGGCCTATTGGTTGGAGAGTCGGACTCGTAATCCAAAGATTGTAGGTGGGGGGGAGTGAATGTACAGCGCTCTCTCCACCCTCAATACCACGACTTAGGTGCCCTTGAGCAAGGCACTGAACCCCCAACTGCTCCCTGGGCGCTGCAGCGTTAATGGCTGCCCACTGCTCCGGGTGTGTGTTCACTGCTGTGTGTGTGCACTTTGGATGGGTTAAATGCAGAGCACAAATTCCGAGTATGGGTCACCATACTTGGCCATATGTTACGTCACTTTGTAACTTTTAAAAAAAACTGTGCTAGTTAACCATGTGCTGATTAGCATCTTTGAGCTAAGTTCAAAAGTTGTCAAAAATTGTCACTACCAAAACAGTCATGACGGAAACATGTCATCGTTTCAAAAGTGAACATATGCTCCTCATATTTGGGGGAAATAAAATTTTAGTACACTTATGCAAATTTTTTGTATTTTAGTGTAGCAAATTAGCTCAAAGTGAGATGAACATAATTAATCATAACGGGTTGTTATCAATTATTCATCTTCAGGAATTAACTGTAGCATTAATAGTACAATAAAATTTATTCGTCCGCAGTACAGACAGTTTTAATCGTCTATTGACTCTAAGGAAAATTATTTCTCTGGCCATGAAAAATTAATTTCCTTACTAATACATCACTCATAGAGCATGTAGCAAAACCGGGACGTTGAAGTGACCTTCTGTGAGCGCTTAATTTCATTTCACCAAATTGGCAGATACATGTAGGTGTTTATTAAACTACATTACAGGGGAACATGTAACACTGAACTAAACACAAACATACACACATTAAACATAGATGCCAACGCAAGGAAGGCATAGAGAGAGAGAGAGGGAGCGAGAGGGGAGTCGCGAGTTTTCCACTGTGATGTGTGTCTCCAGGGCACCGAAAGTAAAGAGAAGAGCCCACCTTTTGGGTGTGGGAGAAGTTTGATCTGGTTTCCCTGTAACACCCATTTTGGTTAGTTTGACCAATAACAAGGCACATAGTTTCAGCGGGAAAGTGTTTCTTTGTTCCACTTGACATCTCATTTGCATGTTTTATGACTGTTCTGCTCTGGCTCTTTTTGACTGTTATGACTGGTGTAATTCTTCCCACAGTACAGTAAAACTCGTATGATCAGGGGTGCACATAAGTTTTTCAGCCTGGTTCTCATAAGAGAACCTGGAGATTTAGTTTGGTCCTCACACTGCATATAGCACGACCCATTAAATATTACTATAAAAAATAAATTAATAGTGATAATATTATTGCACTTTATTTATTTAGTTTTTTTTTAAATAAAATAATAAACTAAATAATAAAGTGTGATAATACTATTTAAAATTAAAGGGAAGTATTAAATACAAATACAACTATTTTATAGTAAACTTAAAAATAAAATGCTAATATTTACTACTACTACTTTTTTTTTAAATATGAATTTTCATCATTTTCAAACTTAAAATCAGCAGGATTTTATTTTGGCGGGTTGCCAGCAAGTAAGTATATGCGCTTCCGGGTTTAGCGCTGCTGAGTAGTGATGTGCGATACCACTTAATTCCTATTCGATCCGATACCAAGTAATACCCATGCTGGTATTGCCGATACCGATACCAATACCAATACTTTTTACGTATTTTATTTGTAGTGTGATGTGACAACTAGTTTAAAGTAAAGCAAAAAAAGTAGGCTGTAGGCTTACCAATTTCCTAATTATAGCTGCATAATGACAAGACAATAAACTACTCTCATATTATTTAATTATAAAGAAAATCTCAGAGACTTGTAAAACAGGTTGAAAATTACACACAAATAAAAAATCCACTTTTTGCTGTTCTTTACAACACATGTAAATCAGGCACCCTTGAAAACTGTTAACTCAAATTGTTTTCACAAAACATTCATGTTTACAAAAAAAATTAAATGAAAATAGGCTCCCCTGAAAATATTAAACCTGAGCCTGTTCTGAAAACTGTCCTTATTCACAGGGTTTTGTTTAGGAATAAGAGCATGTTTACAGTTTTCCCCTTGAGTCTGTTTCGTTTTTTGCTCACTACCTCCCCTGCCTTTGAAAACATCCGCTCTGCAGGTACAGAAGTAGCAACAATTCCCAAGTACTTTACAGCAAGTTTGCTTAAGCCTGGGAAGGTTTGATGATGCTCTTGCCACCAAACAAGTGGATCCTTGTCTCTGGGAATCAGTTTTTCCTCTGAGTAACGACGCATTTCAATTATTACGTCTGTGGTAGCTGACCGGTGATGTTGGGAAGACGCAACTTGCGTGTCAAAATCTGCCCATAACCCTACTTTTGTTGCAGCTGAGTCTGGGGCAAGTGCAGGACTCTGGGAGCTAGGCACTGAGGCAGAGCTAGAAGTAGGTGCCAATGCAGAGCTTGGAGTTGGAGTGGGAGTGGACTCTACTGTCTGGTAGACTTCCTTCAGCTCAGAGGAAAGTCGTTTTTTCATTCCCTCAGCATTGTTTTTGTCTTGAAATCCAAGGCGTTTAAACCTAGCATCCAGAAATGTACTAGCAGCTAGAGAGTGATTGGTCTCAATGCCTGCAAATCTATGCCGGCATTGCTGTGCCAGCTGTGTGGCAACGGAGCTGCCTTGATGCTTACAGGCTCTTTGAAGAAGAGACACGAGAGGTATCACTTTAGAGACTGAAACATATTTTTCTGATGATATCTCCCTTGTCATTTCCTCAAAGGGCCTCAGAGCATCAACAGTTTGAGTGATGAGTGATAATTCTCCCACATTAATGCACAATTCACTCCTGCCTAGAAGACAAAGGACTGTGGTCACAGCTTCATGTTGTTCATGCAGCCTGTCCAGGATGTAGAAAACTGAATTCCAGCGGGTTTCTACAGACTGGATCAACTTTTTTTCTGCTATTTTCATCTGCTGTTGAACAGCCCTAAGCTTCTCTGTGGCCTTAGTGCTATGGTGAAAAAAATGACACAATTGTGCTGCATTTTCCCAGGATCTGCACCACTTCAGGGACAACTTTTAGACTGTCCTTTACAACTAAATTCAGAGTGTGGGCAAAACAAGGATAATGTCTCCACCCAGCCTTGTGTACTGCAGCCACCATATTTGCCCCGTTGTCTGTCACAACTGCCATCACCTTATCAGTTAGGCCCCACTCATCTGTTATTCGTTTAAGTTCTGAGCTGATATTATCAGCAGTATGCTGTCCATGGAAAACCGCCGTTTCCAAAACAAAATCTTTAGTTTGCCAATTCTCAATTACATGGCATGTGACAGTCAAGTCCACATATCAGTGGTAAGTACAACACTTGGAGCATTTTGCAAAGTTGCTCTTACTTTGTCTTTGCACTCATCAAACATATTAACAAGATACGTTTCAGTCATTTTCTTTCTGCTAGGGAGTTTGTATCTTGGGTCAAGAGCTTTTACAAATGCCTGGAATCCCTCATCTTCTACTACAGACATAGGCTGGAGGTCCCTCACAATCATCTCTCCCAGGCTTCTTGTGAGTGCTGCTGCTCTTGGAGAATCATCTACAAACAACGCAGATACACAGGGCAAACTGAGTGATGGAGCCACACTGCACTGTATGCTAAAGATAGATAGATAGATAGATAGATACTTTATTTATCTAGAGGGAAATTCAAGTATCAGCATGAAACATACATACATTAAACCTATATTAAAAATCAAATTAACTTATAACACAGTAGTCACAGTAAGCAGTGCAAATGGAGTGTAGATGGAAGTAAAGAGTACAGATGGAGGTAGAAATTGTTCTTTTGTCTATTGTCCTCCCTGCCATGAGTTGTTGTACAGTATGATGGCCAGGGGGAAGAAAGAGATCCCTCTAAATTATATTAGTTTTAACTATGGGCTATATGCAGCCTCTCTCAATACACTCTTAGCACTGATCTCGGGAAAGCTACTCATTGTTGCATTTATTTCATTAGGATAGCTTACTTCATGTTTCACTAGTATTTTCTATTTGAACAAACTGCTTTCTGTTAGCTTGTTGTAAGAATGCTGGGATTCCGGGGAACTCTTGAACATTAAAAAACTAAAGCCTACGTGAATAACTTTCCCACAGTCAGTGATAACGCGACTATTACGTTATCTCTCTGTACCTGGATAACTTCTGCCGCTGCTGCCAAATGACTCACTGATTGAAGTCTGTCTTGCCCTAGCACCTTGCGTCTTCTCGCCCTGGACCTCCTCCTCAGACCGCCGCTTCATTACATCATATTCACTCTTATGACTTAACCTCAGATGTTTAGCGAGGTTTGTAGTGTTACCACTGTATTTCACTGTCTTTCCACACACATCACACACAGCATCACTGCTGTCTTTACAGCTAAAATACAGCCAGACATGACTCCTTTTGCGGTCAGCCATAGTCAGTCTGCAGTCTTCGTAGCGGGAAATTAAAGGGCTGCAGCGGCCGGCTCCGTCACAGAGCCGCAGTGCACACACAACTGACCGGCGGAAGGAGAAGTAGTTCCTTCCCTTAAACGGATATAATTACTTTTCTGGTGACAGCAAGTTACTTATGATAACATAAACACTCACTCCAAATTACTGAGTTTAAATATCGATCTTTTTATATGAGAATCGATACTAGAGCAGGAGACGTTGGGATCGTAAATATCGATACTTTAGTATCGATCCGCACATCACTACTGCTGAGTGAAAGAGCGTCAGTGAATGAAATGTCACAGTTTTGCATTGCGCTTTGAAAACGGCATCGCATAACCTAGATTTATGCTTTCAGTTTGCATAGAAACCTTATATAGTACAGTTTGTCGATCTAAAATGGTAATTGTGCATTAACAGCTGTCAACCATGTCGGTACGCAAATGCGCTTTCAAAAGTTATTTACACAGCGCATTTTTTATTTTGGTTGCGCATGCGGACCTGCGGACCACTTATGTGCATCCCTGAGTATGATATATTTCACATTCACATAGTGTACATCATTGTTTGAGAAATAAAGAGCAGATCATTTTGATATCAAGAAAGAGACACCTAACATATATTAAACCAGAGATACATTCATACACCTGAATGTGAGTGTTTTAGAGCTTACTAATACAAATAACGAGTGGTAACTAGGCTAATATAATAAGGAAACATACAAACAACACACGCATATACCAGATACCTGTGTAACTGATTAAATATGGTCTAAATAAAGAAAATGTCTGTGTGTGTGTGTGTTATGTATCTTGTAATCGTGGGGGGTAGTCCACTGGTCAGCCAGGCCTGGTACTGAGGGTCATTTAGTTCTCTTTTAGAATTTGTTTGAAGTCCGATGGAGAGGAAAGATAGTCAATCTGTTTAGCGTCTTTTGACAGTGGGGGACAACCATTTGCAATTTAGCACCCATATAAAGGGTAGAATGTGGGGCCAGGACTGTGAGTTATATGCAAATGTCAAAAGGCTAAAAGGGTCTGTTAAGACATAAAGTCCCAACGACCATCAAGGATCATAAGCAGATGCTACATTAGCATCTTTTAGTAGTGTTTTAGTATGCAAGTTAAAATTCTGTAATGTGATGTGGTGGCTACCAAAGCATTACTGTCACTACTGAAAATGTGCAGTCACTACCAAAACATGGGATGTTTTGTCAAAAATAAAGTATACTGAATTATCAACTGAGATGTTATTACAGCTTTTGGTTCAATGAATCTAATGAATCCCTAAATCTGAAACCAGTATGATAAAAATTTTTGTATTTTACAAAGAAAAATGTGATTCAAAATAAAACAAATCTCATAAATTACACTTGAAATATTGTTATAAATGTATTTTTTATGGATTTACCTCTGAATTTTTTAAAATAAAATAGCAAAAAATATATCGACAATGTAGATGTAAGGAATAGGGTTGGGCACAACTGCATAGCTAGTCACTATTTTTGCAAACTTTTACCGCATTAAGCCCTAAACACACTGCACAATTTTCGGCTGTCCCAGACGAAAGATTGGCATTGTGAAACAATTGTGGGGATTTCTGTGATTGTGGCCCCAAAACGGTGGTCCTGTGTCATACGGTGAGAGAGGTTCAAAGATGTCCGTTGTCACGGTCTTGTAACCAAAGATAGCCTGCGATACAGCATGATCATCGCACAGTGTGTTTGCTGGTACAATCCACGTTTACTGACCAACCAATAAATCAATGCGACATGGTGCTAAAACATAAAACTGCTTACCTCAAGCTCTTATCCCTTCCTCTTTTGCCGCTTCCACTTTGTTTCAGCACACATAAAAATACAACTGCTACAGTGTGCTTTATCATGCTCTTTTTGTTTACCACTAACGCATGCTGATGACGTTTTATTCTTCTGTAGTAACGTGCGTCGTATCGTACGAGTCAATAGGTGTCATCTTCGTACAGTCTACACACACACATCATAGCAAAGTTTATTAGATCCATGTCGCACAGTGTGACATGCAGTGATCTTATAGGATTGCTAAAATCGTGCAGTGAGTTTTGGGCTTTATAATCATCACACACACACAACTGTCACAAACTTCTGATCTGCTGATCAGGGCTGGCCCGCAGCATAGGCACAGGCAGTTGCCTACAACAGTGGTTCCCAACCCTGGTCCTGGAGGCACCCCAACACTGCACATTTTGCATCTCTCCTTTCTCTGACACACCAATTTTAGGTCTTGGAGTCTCTACAAATGAGCTGATGACCTGAATCAGGTGTGTTTGATTAAGGAGACGTGCAAAACATGCAGTGTTGGGGTGCCTCCAGGACCAGGGTAGGGAACCACTGGCCTACACTATCACAACTAAATATTTCAGTTTATTTCAGTTAAAATTCAAGGTTCAAGTTGGTACAAAGTAGGGCTGTGCAAATAATCGAATGCGGTTATCATGCACATCTCGTCAGTAAAGCCGGTTCTGTGATTAGTAGTAAATCTCCATCACGTGCTTTCAGATGGAGTGGCATTTACTACACAGAGCCATAGTTCACTGACAAGCTACGCAATATCACATTCATAATCACAGACAATTCATTGCCAACAATGAACGCAATATTGCGTAGCTTGTCAGTGAACTACGGCTCATGATAATCGCATTCGATTATTTGCATAGCCCTTGTACAAAGAAATTTTTTTGTTTTACTCTTTTCAATTTGGTCAACAAAAAAAAGGTCTACCGACCATTGTCTCACAAAATCCTGTGGGAAACACTGTACTTTCAATATCAAAGTCTACAAAAGGAGGTACATCATTTTCCTGTTTAGCCTTCCTAGAATTGTTGGAAACATAGGCTCTCTCAATTGAAATCTTTTTCTTTTTTTCAATTTAAAAAAGATTTAATTCTCAATTGAAAGCTAAAATGCATCTTTTCAGCCAAGCATACATGTAATCTCATTCATAACTCATGGCTATGCTGCATTAGTCAAGTCTGCTGGAACCAACAACACCACTTTTGTTCCATTTCTCTGATTTACAGCCACACTATGTAACTGATACAGTGAGCAGATGAGTAGCCTAATATCTATGTCAGAGATCAATTTTCAAATAAGGAAAAACTTTATTTAATAATAAATTAATTTATTTAAAAATTTATTAAATAAAATTTATTAAATAGAAACCAGTGGTGTAGCGGACAGGCACACAGGGCATGCACTGCGGGGGGGGGGGGGGCTACGCGATAAGACGATCGGGTGCGTCGAAAAACGATGATCATGTATCAAAGATTGCCAGAGATATTGTCAAAAGCATTAAATAATGTCAATATCAAGAGTATTTAGCATTTCCAATGAATGTAGCCCTGTTATGTTCTTATTATTATTTGGGCTATTATTATTATTAGGTTACTTTTTTTATTAAATGAATATTACAATTAATTTGCTTCGCAATAATGTCATAGCGCATCACCGCATAACTGACGCGCTGTGAGGATAATAAAAGATTAGGCTATACCTTACTCTCATTGAAAATGTTTTTAAAAAGGTCTTTTAAAACAGATCTATTATAGCCTACACAATGAATTATAGGTTTATATTTAAAATTGTTAACACTGGTCAATGAAAATGAATGGCAGCTTTATTTCAAGCACTGACTTTCAAAAACAACCTGTTTAATAATACAAAATACATTTCTTCTCATTTTTTTTTTTTCAATAGACTATGTTCGAGCCACAAGAGAAATATTAAGGAAACAAATTAAAACCGTTATGTACCTGTACCTGTAGTTAAACACGACTCAACATGGTTTGCATAGCATCATATTTGTTGTGTGTTGAGTAACAACAAAAAAATAAAAAACAATATTAATGTTGGTAAAAATGCCAAACTCTAAAAAAAGTTACTACTTTGATCTATTTGCCAATAGCCTTGCCAAGTTAGAGTTTGCACCTTACCTGATATGAACAGCAATTGTTAGGGCTAATGTTAGCATTGCCTAACTTTGTACTGTCCTCGCTTAAGAAAACAGTCAGCTGGTGAGAGTGGAAGGGTGATCCAATGGGATTTTGATTTGCTGTTGATTTGCAGTCTCTTTTTATTTATAGGCCTTACACATTTGTCAATTATCGCCACTTGATATTTGGGGAATGAACCAAGCACTATGACTGGTCAAACTCTTCTTTTGTTGTTGCTTGATTTGAGTACTGCACATGCACAGAGGCGTCACCATGTTTTTGCATGGGTTAGAGTGACATATCAGCGTACTTTGGGGGCAAAATTCATACAGGTTGGCAGGTCTGGAAATGGATGTTAAGTCAAATTTATATGTATGAAGATTTTCACAACACGCATTGTTTTAAAGCAGCTTTACAGAAGGTCTAAACAGAACATGTTTAAGGCCAAGTTTTTGATCTATAAATAACAATGATTAAAAAAATTATCCTAGAATATTATTATCTAGTAGATATATCATATCTATATTTATATATATTATTTGATATATATTTATTGAGCAAGACTAAATGAGATTACCATCATCAGAGAGATGGAGAGAAACTGCGAGGGTATGGCAGAACAGCAAAAATAATTACCTCGCAACAATGTTGCTGAGAATTTGTAAAGCAGCAGGCACCTCCAAGAATTAAACAAATCATTGTCTTCGCAGCACCATGGTGCAGAGAAAATTAGACAAACAGAGAAATTACGTCTGTGAATGGACATAAGTGTGAAATCGCACTACAGAGCTACTGGAGGCCAAACTTAAATCAAAGAAAGCGCTGTAGCAACATCCTTGCTGCAACAGAAAACACTGCTGAGCCTCAACCAAAGAGAACTGCGTCGAATATCACCACAGTGGAGCCGTTTGAAATGAGACAAATTTTGAATGTGTGCACAATAAACAGAAATGTTCAAATAAATGTAAACAAGGAAGCAATAAGGTTCGAGAGGCCGTGCTATAGCTACTGTGAATAAGTTATGGCTGAAGGGTGTTGTTAGGCATGACCAAGCGTGCCACACAAGTACTGAAAGTGAAGCCAGAACGTATCGATTGCCCCCAGGTGACTGGCTGCAGTATAGGTCATAAACCCTGCCCTCTCCATGTAATCTAATGGGACGTGAGACAAATTAAATAATCAAATTACACTTCAAATACATTTTTCCCAAAGATGGTTTCCGTCATTTGAGGTATTTCTTATTGTGCTGATTTATGTTCAAGTGTTCATTTTTCTAATAAGCTTGATTTTAGTTGCGATTGGGTCTGCGGGAGTCTGGGCGGGACTTTGATTCCGCGGCTCCACCTAACGCAATAGTTAATAACATTAATAATAATATTTTCTTGTGCTGAAAAATAAGCAGCTGTATTTGTGTGGAGAAAAAATACCTGTTTTAACATAATATTATTATTAATAATAATAATAATAATAGTAATAATGATGATGATGCAGTGTATGAAAAATGACAGTGTATGAGAACAGTTCCTGGCCTGTTTTTATATGAGCTCCATGGGATGACACATATTATACCTAGGAACATTCTATTGTGGTTAAAGACTATTTTTTACAGTGGATGGCAGTTAGTGATTTTACTTAATGACAGCATTAATACCTATTTTTTTATTTTTATATTTGTATCACGTGGTTATCGTTTTATAAAAGCAATAAGGTACTCAAGGCCGTGCTCTATTGTGAATAAGTCACGGCTGAAGGGGTTGCAGGCACTCCGCTTCACTTACATACATCTTATTGCTTACATACAACATAATTCCAAAATGTTGGTGGGGATTTTAAAGCTTTTAAAAAATAAAGGAGAGAAAGCTGCAGGAGGGCAGACAGGGTTAAAAAAAAAAGGGGGGAAAAATCTGCCAGTGCTGAGTGAAATGAGAAGTTGAAAAGTATTTGCGTTATTTTTAGTATAATATATATTTGTCATTACGACAACGTTACTATTAAGCTTTAAATAGCAAACCGCATACTCCGCATCATATACGATTATATATATATATATATATATATATATATATATATATATATATATCTCTCGTGTGTGCGTGTGTATACGTACAGTATCCTCCATTAATATTGGCACCCTTGGTGAATATGAACAAAGGTGGCTGTGAAAATAAATCTGCATCGTTGATCTTTTTGATCTTTCATTCCAAAAATTCTAACCTTTCATTGAAGTAAAACAATTTAAAGTTGGGAGAATATCTCATGATGAAATAAATGTTTTTTTTCTCCAGTGCATGTTGGTTACCATTATTGGCACCCCTGGAAATTCTTAGGAGTACAATATCTCTGAAGTAGATTCCCATTCATATTTACATTTTTTAGCACACCAGGGTGACTAGGAGCATGAAATTGTCCAGCCATGACTTCCTGTTCCACAGGATTATAAATATGAGGAACACAAAAGCCAAATTCCCTTAAACGACCATCACAAGGTGTAAAACCAAAGAATATAGTTCTGATGTGCAGAACAAGATTGTTGAGCTTCACAAAATAGAAAGTTGCTGTAAGACAAAAGCTAAAGCATTGAAAATCCCCATTTCCACCATCAGGGCAATAATTAAGAGGTTCTAATCAACTAAAGATGTTACAAATCTGCCTGGAAGAGGACGTGTGTCCATATCGTCCTAATGCACGGTGAGGAGAAGAATTTGAGTGGCCAAAGACACTTGGTTCTCGCGCCTCAATCCATGCAGGGCTTTTCAGAAAGTCAGCGCGCAAGTGACAGTATGAGACTAATACACAATGTTTTTGCTCAAAACTCACTCTGCTGTGACCTAATGCAGATATTGCATATAATAAACTGACGCATAAGTGTAAGACAGAATGTAGAAGTTTACCGTCAGGGGAATTATGATCACGCAGTATGACTAATGGATTGGCAGAGAATCGTCTTTCTGCAAGTCATTAAGAAATTATGGTTCTATTCTATTTAAAGAAATACAAGGTAAACGTGTGAATACATAATGCGCGCATATGTAAAAGATTGGATGTTGTGTAGCGAAGCGCTGTCAGACACGACTAGATCTTCAAATGTCACTGGCTTCTATGATCAGATGAAACTAAAAAAAAAAAAAAGAGCTTTTTGGCAGCAAACCCATCAGATGGGTTTAGTCCAAACAGGGATAAAAAGTACTCCATGCCCACGGTTAAATATACTGCTGGATCTTTAATTTTGTGCCTGTTTTTCTGCTGGAGGTCCTGGACATCTTGTTCAGATGCATGGCATCATGGATTCTATCAAATACCAACAAAAAAAAATCTAAACCTGACTGCCTCTGTTAGAAATCTTATAATGGGCCATGTTTGGATCTTCCACCAGGACAACAATCCAAAACAAACATCAAAATCAACACAAAAATGGGTCACTGAGCACAAAATGAAGCTTCTGCCATGGCCATCCCTGTCCTCTGACCTGAACCCTACAGAAAATGAGTGGGGTGAACTGAAGAGAAGAAGCTGTGAATCTGAAGGATCTGGAGAGACTCTGTATGAAGGAACTGTCTCTGATCTCTTATCAAATGTTCTCTAAATTCTTCAGGCATTATAGGAGAAAACTCAGAGCTGTTATCTTGGGAAAAGGATGTTGCAATAATTGGGTGCCAATAATTGTGGCCAACATGACCTAGAGAAAGTCCCCCCCGCCCATACACTTTCAATTGTTTTACTTCAATGATAGGTTAGAGTTTTTTTGAATGAAAGTTCAAAAGAATAAACAATGCAGATTTATTTCACGGCCGCCTTTGCTCATATTTACCAAAGGTGCCAATATTAGTGGAGGGCACTGTATATGTATATGAACATAATTAAAGCATTTATAGATGACTGTCCCACTGATGGTTTTCAAACTTTGTTCCTTTAAAAGTTACTATTTCCAGAAGTAAATGGCACAGATGTTTTCATTCCAGATGTCAATCATTCCATCTGGAAACAACATTTTGGTTTAAAACAGCAGTTTGATAAAGCAAGCATTTTTAGGATAAGTAAAAGAATCATGTACAGCAACAAATATAAAGTTGATCATTCACATTTCATGGCTTGCTTTATTAAAAATAAATATTTTTGTTAGATACAGTCGCATAATAAAGTCACAGAAATGAATGGCTTTCATTGTTAAAGGTTTACAAGTAAATAGTAATTAGTAATTAAATAATATTTGTTTTGTTTAAGCTACTTCAATATTATTTTTTTTCTCATTTTAAGTGTGACATGTACATAAAAATGAATGCACAATGTCCACGTAAAATAAACTGCTTTAAGACACTCATATAACATTATTCAAAAATATAATTCATTTCCGTAGAGATTTAGACATCTGTAGACATTTGAATAAGGATCACTCAGCTTTGAGAAAGAAAACTAACCTGTTTGTTCCTCTGTATCTTCTTGTTTCACTCTGAATGTTTCTTCAATCCTCGTGTCTTCACACTCCTCTTTAATAAACGCCATCTTTATAAAAGTGTGTCACGTGGATCTCAGCTTCACCAGGAGTTGATGAGTTTAAGTTGAGAATAAATAAGAGAAAGAAAAATACAAACTAAATCTCTGGATGCGTGTCAATCAGCTCACTAATTCAGTAGTCAGAGCTCTGGTAAGAGAGTCAGTCAGAGTGAGAGTTAATGGTCTTAAATGGTCTGATTAGCCAAAATAAAATTTGAAAACGTGCAATAAAAATGTATTATA
>JAFVLL020007693.1:0-31954 GCA_021397915.2 Tor tambroides
ACACACACACACATACACACATTGTATTTACAAGCATTCAGTATTGTGTTGTGTATTTCTACTAAGAGCTGTTTAGTTGTTAGTGCATTTTGCAGGTAAAAAAGTTTCTGCATGTCTTAACCATTTCCATGGATCAGTGGCAGGAAACTTTTTTTAAACACACAGTAACTGAAATGTAATTTTATAGGGATTCATGTTAAAAGTTCAAAAGTATGTGAAATATTTAAAGTTCATGGCGTATAATCTTTAATATACATCTGAGAGTTTTACACACCAGTCAGTTATTGTGGTGACATTTCCACGCCCTGAAAAGTGATGCTGAACGAAACGAACTGTGATTGGTCGTTTGACATGTCGGTCAAACGGCCTCATGGGCGGGGCTTGGCCAATGAAATCTGCCATAGATTCCAGACCTTCAGCCGTCAGTCTGAAGGTCTGGCTATGCGAGACTAGCGTGGAGTCATCAGAGCAGGAGGCCAGGGCAGAGCCAAAGACCACCAGAATAAAGCAGACAGAGCTGAAGACCACCAGAATGGAACAGGCAACCTCAGCATAGCAGACAACACTGAAAACAGCCAGAGCTGATGGAACTGAAAACCACCAAGGCAGAGCAGATGACCACCACAGCAGAGATGACAGGACTGAACATCCCCATGGAGGAGCAGAACACCACCACAGCAGAGCAAATGGAACCAAAGATCCCCACAGCAGAGCAAATGGGACCAAAGATCCCCACAGCAGAGCAGAAGACCACCACGACAGAGCAGATGGGGCTGAAGAGCCCCACAGCGGTGCAGATGACCACCAAAGGAGAGTAGATGAGACCAAACACCACCTCAGCAAAGCAGGTAAAGCTGAAGACCGCCAAGGCTGAGCAGAAGTTGCAGGAGACCACCAAGGCAGAGCTGGTGAAACTGAAAACCACCAAGACTGAGCAGACAAAGCTGGAGACCACCATGGCAGAGCAGACAGAGCGGAAGGCCACCTAAGCAGATAACGTAGAACTGGAACCCACCACGGCAGATCAGGCCAAGCAGAAGACCACCACAGTGCTGTAATAGTAAAAGAGAGCACAGAAATGTTAGAAATGGCCTCTGTGGCCATAACTAAAGGTGGACAGTTCGGCAACAGCCCCTGTGAAAGAGCAAGTAGAGAGTTCTGAAAGTTCAGGTATGACCTCTGTGGTCATGTCGGAGCAGACAAAGACCTCCTTGACCGCAACTGGACAGGCAGAAGGTTCAGGGATGGCCTCTTTGGCCATGTTAGGGTAGACTGGGAATTCAGTGATACCTCCATGGCCGTGTTGGAGCAGGTGGAGATCTCCACTCGAGAGTTCAGGGATGGTCTCCATTGTGCAGTACAAACACACAGGATGGTGGTAGCCATCACAGAAGTTGCAGCTGATGGCAACAGGATTTCTAAGACCCTCGGACATGAGACCACCAGACTTGGAAGCGCAGAGACCCAAAGACTTGGGAACACTGGACTGGAGCCCTGCGGCCACCATATTTTGGATGCCGGCCACTCACGCTTACATCAGTGGTAGGTCTGCCACTCTGGAAATCAGCTTCCAACGCCCAGAGGCATTCATTGTAGATTCTTATGTGGAAGCCCTGACAGCTGGAGACTCTGGCGTGGCAGCCACAATAGCTGAACTAAGGGATTCAGATCTGACCATGAACACAGGCAAATTTACTGTTTATATACATACAGGGGCTGCATCCGAAAACTGAAAAATGCTGCCTTCGGAGGCAGCATTCCAAGGCAGGAAGGCATCAAGGCATGTCCAAATCCAAAATGAGCTTCACTTCCTGTCTCCTGAGATGCCTCCATCTGATCAATTTTTGAAGGCAGCATAGATGCATCCTTCGCTGCCTTTGATATCCCACAATCCTGTGCGTTCCATTCCCAGACGGTTGAGCTAAAAAAATTAAAGATGGCGGCTGGAAGTTGCGTTTGGTGGTTATGTGTGTAAATGTATATTTCTGATTAACTTTTTGCACTTTTGATGTTATTTCTAACGAGAAATGAGTATTATAGTAATTAAATATTTGTTTAGTTATCACCAAAACTGGTTCTATTTTGTTATAGATCGTTAAACCGTTACGCTGCCTCAGAAGCCTGTCCGAAATAAGTTTTGTGAGGTGCCTTCATGCATAAACGCTGCCTGCAAAGTCATTGCCTCATGAGTCAGCGAGACAGCTGCCTAAGTTTTCGGATGCAGCCAGGGTTATAGGCTAACAAGACACACCTGGACACAATCAGGGAGTAACAACGGGAGCTAAAAGAACTAAAAAAGAATACAAGAGAGACTGTAAGCACGAAACTAGGCTAAACTAAAGCTTAAACCGACAGAGAACATGTAACAGCAGTAATGAAAAGACATCAATTTTGTACAAACTGTATCTTATGTGCACCTTTTCTTTGTATTTTGAAGTGCGTAGCTTCAAGCAGAGGCTGTTCTCTGGAAACTAGCATGTGCTTATGCATGATTCAATGAGTGCATGGTGAGTCAATGTGCTCATCTTTGGTTCTGCTTGACTCATAAAAATAACATTATTTAAAAAAGTAAAGTTTTAGTAAAGTACAGATATTATTTTACGTACAAACAAATATAATAATCAAAAGTAAATATATATTTTTGCTTTTTGAAATTGTTTGCATTCTGAGGGGACTTGATAACACGCATAGTGCCCTGTCAGGAACCTAGTAGTTTTTAGGACCATAAGATTCCACATTATCCATCCTACAAGCATGTGTGTGCTTTTAATCTGTTTTCAGAGACTTGTGAGTATCTGGATACACACTATGACTGAATCGATATGCATCAATCATTTATGTTCCAGAAACATAGTATTCCTGCTGAAATCTGGACATATTCACGTTTTTAGGTTTAGATAGTATTAGGAAAGAACAAATAGTCTGACTAATAGTCTGAATTCATTATAGGAGTTTATTGAAAGTTTACTGAGTGAAGAACCATGTAAACATTAACTCCACAAAAGATTTTAACACTCCACAACCAGCCAAACAATTCAAAGACAGATTTTCACATGATTCTTTATGCAGAAAAAAAGAGGAATGAAAACCTTAAAATGTCCTAAAATGAGGTAAAAATATTTTCCTTTCAGAAACACTAATGAATCTAAGACACACGTTTGATCTTCATGCTGATAGATTTCATACTGACTGCATAATTCTTCCATGATGACCAAGCCACACCAATGGCGTAATGGGTTGGATCTTCACCCCATAAATACACACCATTAGGATTTGTATTGTGACAGGCTGAATACCAAAATGCCCCAAGATACACCTTGGCACAGTTAGTATCTGAAGTGTCTTGGTCCTTGTCAAAGGTGGAGAACTTGAATCCATTATGGCCAGATAAAGAGTCACCTGCAGAAAGGAAGAGCATCAATAAGGACAATAATCCACTGGAAATGTTTTTTCAATAGTATAATTGACAGTGTCTTACCAGCTCCTCCATCAGTGAATCCTGAAATTCCCAGCTGATATCCAGCACATTCACAATCCACAGAGAAGAAAGAGTACAGAGCAAAACCTTTCCTTCCTTCAAAGTCCTCCAGATCCACTTTCAGCATGTACTTCCTGTTGCGTGTCAGCTGGTACATGTTCTCCAGACCTGATCATAGTCACACATGAAGAACATGTTCAACCAAACGCTGGACATGAACACCCACCCACCCACACACACACACACACACACACACACACACACACACACACACGAAGAACACGTACAACCTAACACTGGACATGAAGAATACGTTCAACTAAACACTAGACATGAAAATCCACACAAAAACACATGAAAAACACGTTAAACCAAACACCGGGCACGAACATTCACACAAACAAAGACACACACACACACACACGACGAAAACGTTCAACCAAACACTGGACATGAACATCCACACAAACACACACATGAAGAACACGTTCAACCAAACACTGGACATGAACATCCACACAAACACACACATGAAGAACACGTTCAACCAAACACTGGACATGAACATCCACACAAACACACACATGAAGAACACGTTCAACCAAACACTGGACATGAACATCCACACAAACACACATGAAGAACACGTTCAACCAAACACTGGACATGAACATCCACACAAACACACACATGAAGAACACGTTCAACCAAACACTGGACATGAACATCCACACAAACACACACATGAAGAACACGTTCAACCAAACACTGGACATGAACATCCACACAAACACACACATGAAGAACACGTTCAACCAAACACTGGACGTGAACATCCACACAAACACACACGTGAAGAACACGTTCAACCAAACACTGGACGTGAACATCCACACAAACACACACGTGAAGAACACGTTCAACCAAACACTGGACGTGAACATCCACACAAACACACACGTGAAGAACACGTTCAACCAAACACTGGACGTGAACATCCACACAAACACACACGTGAAGAACACGTTCAACCAAACACTGGACGTGAACATCCACACAAACACACACGTGAAGAACACGTTCAACCAAACACTGGACACGAACATCCACACAAACACACACGTGAAGAACACGTTCAACCAAACACTGGACACGAACATCCACACAAACACACACGTGAAGAACACGTTCAACCAAACACTGGACACGAACATCCACACAAACACACACGTGAAGAACACGTTCAACCAAACACTGGACACGAACATCCACACAAACACACACGTGAAGAACACGTTCAACCAAACACTGGACATGAACATCCACACAAACACACACGTGAAGAACACGTTCAACCAAACACTGGACATGAACATCCACACAAACACACACATGAAGAACACGTTCAACCAAACACTGGACATGAACATCCACACAAACACACACATGAAAAACACGTTCAACCAAACACTGGACATGAACATCCACACAAACACACACGAGGAACACGTTCAACCAAACACTGGACATGAACATCCACACCCACACAAACACACCCACACAAACACACACACACACACGTGAAGAACACGTTCAACCAAACACTGAACATCATGAACATCCACACAAACACACATATGAAGAACACGTTCAACCAAACACTGAACATGAACATCCACACAAACACACACACTGTGAGATCTTACCCAGCCAATATTCACTCTCCACATTTCCAAATCCTCTCTTGTACTGATTCCACGGCCGATAGAAATTCACACTGCCATCCATTCTCCTCTGAATCACCTGTGATGGGTTTATATAGAATATATGATTCATAATGAATGTTCTGATGTGTGTTTAATGATCTAAAGTCAAATCCGTACCGTCCATCCTCCTTTGTCTTCATCATTCCCATCTGAGAGCATCTGACAATAAACCCAGACAGGAACGTCACCTGCTGGATAGATGGAGTAAATCCCACTGACTGTTTCTCCTGACTTATAGATGTCAGAACAATCGACTGGTTTATCTACATCATGACCGCAATCACAGCCCAATAAAACAGGCAAAAGAGCTGCCAACAACACCATCATCTTCACGAAAGAAAAAGATGAACATCACACTGAAAAGGTGTAAATAATCTATAGGAATGTGACGAAATTTTGGAAACAGATGAACTTACCTCCATCTTCTCAATTTCTTCTCAGTAGATCACAGCAGAAATCTTTTATCCTTAAAGAGATTAATGAATTCTTACTTAGACCATTTCTTTGTATTAGTGCTTTTGTATAAAATGATATAAACATCTGAATGTCCAGACAAGGTTTTAAGGAAAATGCTAGAGAATAAACCATCAACTCACCGTTGGCGTTCTCCAGTTGTAGAGGAGACAAACGCTCCTTTAAATATCTGACGCTCAGGCTCCTCCTCAGTGTCAAAGTCCGTTTTAAGAAATTTAGGTAAAACACTCTTTTTGCACATTTAGGAATTAGACAAATTGAGAAAGAACGGAAATTCCCCCTTACTACAAATCACCTGTATGCACAGAAAGTTCTTAAACACTTAAATCACAAATAATCTTAAAATCATCAACAAAACACTAACAATTCTTTTCAAAAACACATTAACCAGATTTCCATAAATACCAGAACCACTCAAATAATAGATAACAGATTAACAGACTGAATTCAACCTAAATAGGTTACTCATTACGCTGAATGAGTGAGTCTGAATGTAAAGAAATATATTCACCCTACTGCTGTAGGAGAAAGACCACTGAAACTCTTGAACAAACATATCAATTCACTTTTTTTTCATACAGAATGGTGAATATAATAGTAGGAAAACTTCAGCTGATCAGAATCTTTTGTTTTCCACACATTGCATTCTAATACTCCAGATCACTGGATTTGGTGACTCACCTTGTTTGTTCTTCAACAGGAGCAAGTTGGAATATTTGATAGTGACTGAAATATTTGAGTGCAGAATTTCACAACTTTTATACATTTAATTGCACAAGCTGCTATATACTCTCGGACAGAAGAATCATCTGTCAAAAACAAACCTAAACACCACCACACTACATGCTCTCAATGATTCATGCCCACTAAAAATGGAAAGGGGTGACTAGATGAAGCCCATCACACCACTGAGCTAATCAAAGAGATGCATCTGTTGAGGTACGTTTCAAATTGTCCATTATGAAGAACAATGCACTTCTTAATACTCGTTATTTTTTTTATTCCGTTATCAGGGATGCAGACATCATGGGTGAAAAAAGGTGATCCCCCCCGGAAAACAACGACTTTTAAGATGACAGTTACATGAAATTACCATTATATTAAAGATGGCAGCAGAGGATCACTCATCTGGGCTGCATTTCCCAAAAGCATTGTAAGCTTAAGAACATCGTAGACCCCTTGAAACCGATGGAACGACGATTAACTTAGGCTTACAATGCATTTGAGAAACACAGCCCAGCTCAGTTGCCATTTCCACTCCCTAATTTTCATCTTGATTTTGAATTTATTATAAAATGGCTATTACAACAAATTTTAGTACTGTACTGAAGCAGTATAGCAAGTACAATTAAATAATAATGCCTTAAATATTTTGAAATATTGTTAGATTGAATTTAAAAACTAGTTTTTAAACCTTGCCTTAAAAAGGACACATCAAAAAAGTTGTATCTTTAACTGTAGAAGCTGCTAAATATATTCAGCCAACACAGACTTGTTGCTGTTGTAGTTTTGTTACTCTGCATTACTTGATGCACAGGTCTATTTTTGACATTGGCTTGTCGGATAGGTCTCTTGACGAGATGCGCATGACAATCGCATGCGATATATCGTGCAGCCCTAGATCTACACGAATCTCGTAGGTGACCCATTTTGTTCTCAAAAAGAGTGAATTCTCACCGAAAGGTGAGGAGTTTGCATCTACATGAGTCTTGTTTCTGGTCAATTTCGACACATTCTGACCAATGAATTTCTATGACTTTCCCTGCTGCACTGAATAAGAACTTGAAAAGAACAGCACAGAAGAGAGTTTTTGCCTGTAACCAGAAAAAGTGATTCACTAAGCTAAGATAATTTCATGCTTAGAGATAAAACAGGAGCATTTCTATAGAGACATGGTAAATTTTATTGGTCATTTTTTGGGGATCTGTCATACTGTCCATCATCAGAGCTGGTCCTGTGACGTTCAGGCACCAGCGCCGCCGCAGGACAGCAGATCATGCGAGTGCTTAGCCGAGCCGGATGAAGGAATGCTGGGTAGAGATGCAGGATTCGCGGCCTGTCAAAAGAGATCTGTAACATGTACGGTGACTGAAATACCGGATGGACTTAACGTGCAGCTTTGACGAGCCAGGTGAGGTTTTTCAGGGAAACAGATTAAGATAAGGAATCCTGGGACAGTGCGTGTAATGTGTGTGTTATCTGCGGGATGAACGAATGAAGGCGTGACGGATAGGGAATCCGGCCGGTTATCCGGTTCTCAGGATGATGTGAACTCCTGAATCGGTGAACACCGGGCCGCTCATGTCTCCGATCTTCAGCGCGAACGAGGCGTCTTCAAACGGCTTCTGCATTTGACCTGACACACACACACAGAGACACACACACACACACACAGACACACACACACACACACACACACAAAGAGTAATGTAGATAGCACACAATGGATAAAATTTTGCACTTCATGTAACTTCATAACCAAGGCAATTACAGTTAACTTAAACTAAAACAATTTTTATTTTTACTTGAAATAATACAAATGTTAACTGTAATAAAATAAAATATTAAAATAAGTATAAGCATTTATATCATTGTAAAAACTTATTTAATCTACTTTCCAAGGCAACATTCTCATTTTAATTTAGTTCGACTTGAAATACTAAAATAACTAAAACTAAGTATATTAATAAAAAATAAAAATAAGCTACTAAAAATGATCAAAACACACACACACGTGTAAAATAACAAGATGACAAATTTAAAATATTAGCCTATTAAAAAAATCAACGTTACAAAAATAATACCGTTCATAATATCGCTTTCCCACATCATTAAGATTATTAATACTTACCGCTAACAATAAATCCCATTCGTTAACGTTAGTTAACGCATTTTCTATCATTAACTAACAATGAGCAATTTGTTACAGTATTTAATCATTTTATTAGTTATTTCATAAAAACACATGACAGTTCATTGTGAGTTCATTAGCACAGGTCCATTAAATCATATTAACAGATGTAACTTTGAACTTTCATATCGTATTGGTTAATGTTGAAATTAACATTAGCTGAGATTAATAAATGCTGTAGAAGTGCTTTAGTTCATGTTTACTAAGGTATGTATCTAATGTTATCAAATGAAACCGTACTGTATAAGTGTTACTGCTGTACTTAAATGTTTGGTTTAGTTTAACGCAGTGACTACATCAACGCTGTATGTTGCATAAATGCTTATATAACATTTGCTCAATGTTAAAGCATGCAGTAATCAGTTTACTACGCGAGGCGGTCAGCAGATGATGCTGATAATCTCGTAAGGGTGGGTTAATGGTGTATCACTAGTCTTACCCCTGCCAAACAAGCCCAGGTCTCCTCCGTTCCTCGCCGAGCTGCAGTCGCTGAACTGAGACGCCAAACTCTCAAAGTCCTCGTCGCCAGACTTGATCTGTTCAATGTACTCTACACATACACACACACACACACACACACACACATCTGAATTCACAAGTGCACCTCACACAGCACGTCTACACACACACACACACACACGTCTGAATTCACAAGTGCACCTCACACAGCACGTCTACACACACACACACACACACGTCTGAATTCACAAGTGCACCTCACACAGCACGTCTACACACACACACACACACACACACACGTCTGAATTCACAAGTGCACCTCACACAGCACGTCTACACACACACACACACACACACACACACACACGTCTGAATTCACAAGTGCACCTCACACAGCACGTCTACACACACACACACACACACACACACACACACACACACACGTCTGAATTCACAAGTGCACCTCACACAGCACGTCTACACACACACACACACACACACGTCTGAATTCACAAGTGCACCTCACACACGCACGTCACACACACACACACACACACACACACACACACACACACGTGTGAATTCACAAGTGCACCTCACACAGCACGTCGTCACACACACACACACACACACACACACACACGTCTGAATTCACAAGTGCACCTCACACAGCACGTCTACACACACACACACACACACGTCTGAATTCACAAGTGCACCTCACACAGCACTCACACACACACACACACACACACACACACACACACACACACACACACACACACACACACACGTCTGAATTCACAAGTGCACCTCACACAGCACGTCTACACACACACACACACACACACACACACACACGTGTCTGAATTCACAAGTGCACCTCACACAGCACGTCTACACACACACACACACACACGTCTGAATTCACAAGTGCACCTCACACAGCACGTCTACACACACACACACACACACACACACACACACACACACACACACACACACACACACACGTCTGAATTCACAAGTGCACCTCACACAGCACGTCTACACACACACACACATCTGAATTCATAAGTGCACCTCACACACACACACACACACACACACACACACACACACACGGCTCTTACTGTGAATGAGCTGCAGCGCCTCCTCTTTGCTGCGTGTGATGTTCTCCTCTCTCCAGGAGGATGGCCGGCGGGACTGGTTGTGTTTGACCAGCAGGTGAGAGCAGCGGACCTTCTCCAGCTCGCCCGCGCCGTCAGCCCCCGCTCCGCTCGGCCGCTCCCACTGACTCGCGTTAGTGATGTGATTGAAGTAATAAACCCGGCCTGAGACACACACACACACACAGAGACTCGGCTCATTCTCATCCCATCAACATACAAACACAACAGCAGATCATGTGCTACATACAGAACGTGGGGCCTATTTAAGGGCTAATTAAGATGCATTATGACACTGGTAGCATTAGAATTAACCAGATTTTCATCATTATTTTACATTATTATTATTATTATTTTACATATTTAAAAGATTAGTTATTCCAAATTGATCCAGTCAACTTTAAAGTTTAAGATATATATATATATATATTAGTGCTGTCAAATGTTTAATCGCGATTAATCACATCCAAAATAAAAGTTTTTGTTTACATAATATATGTATGTGTGCTGTGTATATTTCTTATGTATACATAGCCTAAATAAACACACATGCATGTATATTTCAGAAAATTTTATCTATTAAATATATTTAAAATATAAATTATATGACTATAAATACAGACATGTAAATACATGTAAATATTTTCAAAATATATACTGTATGTGTGTATATTTACATATACATAATAAATATACACAGAACACACATATATTATGCAAACAAAAACTTTTTTAATATATAAAATTTATTAAATTATATATAAAATTTACTACTACTACTACTACTAAAAATAATAATAACAATAAAACACAAGATAAAAATGTAATTTACTGTAAATGTAAATTGTATTATTTCAGTTAGCTGCAAAGGCAAAATTTCAAGTTTAGTTTAACTTCTAATATTACTAAAACTAAAATGAACAAATACTAACTGTATATATATATATATATATATATATATAAAATCTGACTAAAACTCCACAAAATGACTCAAATTAAAATGAAAACAAATGTGTGTAAACGCAGATGTAAAGACTCGGAATTCTAAAAAAAAGAAGCATCTTAGATTAAATATGAAAAATAATAGACAAATGAATACTATAATATTATTGTTGTTTGTCTCACCTCTTAGTCGAATATTTTCTACACTATATTTTTTAGCAAGAAACATTTACAAGACAGATAAGAAAATAATTTCAACTTTATTTTTTCGACCAGTTGTTTCTCGTCCATGTATGCATCATTTATCTGGCAAGTAATGAGTGGACTAATGTACAGTCAGCTGGTCATTATAACAGAGTTAACCCTTCAGTGACCCGACCAGCATGACAGGCTCTGTTTTGTGATCATATTGCCTACATTAACAATAACCAATGAGGTTAAATTAACCTTTACTGCACAAAAACACAAGAAGTACCCGTTGCCTGCTAGACAGTGGAGAGATGCTGCAGCTGAGCTCGGTTAACTCTCTAAGCAGCCCGGCCCAGATCGACCGAGAGGCGTTGGTTCAGAAACGCACACATCCAGGTAATCAGATAACGTTACTGAGTGCCCGGTGTTTTTACTCGTCTCTGCGCTGAACGGCTCTGAATCAGGGGCTGGTGGCGGCTGTAAGCCAGCAGTGCGGTACTCGGGGCGGGTTTCGCAGTGTTTTGGCGCGGGTCGGTGTCGGTTAACGTTAGCCAGTTAGCATGCGCATCTGCTCACATGCGCCCAAACAGCGACTCTGTTCCGGGTTTAACCGCCGAGACTCACCTGAACTCCGGCTCATGCGCTTCTCCCATCCGGACGGCAGCTTCTCGTCGTCGGACATGACTTCAGAGTGGTGTCGGTGTCGGTGTCGGCTCGGCTCGGTTCGGCGCGGCTGTGATCTGATGCTCCGCCGCCGCGCTGCTGCAGGGACCGGATCGACCGACAGAGGACGCCCGCGCTAACCTCAGCACGCTTCTGTCTCTCTGAAACATCGGAAAACAACACTTTTTTTTTTTTTTTTTTGAAGAGTTATTTCCGAATTACAAATTAAAGCACGTCTTATTATTCTTTTTACAATTATTTAAAACAAAAATTCGTATGCAGTAATCAAAATAGACGGTGATTGGTCAAATATAGATATATAAAATATATATAAAAAGTAAAAGTAAAAGTAAAAAATAAAATATATATAGCCGAGATAAAATGATTCTTATATATATATATATATATATATATATATATATATATATATATATATATATATATATATATATATATAATTATTTTATTATTATTTAGTCATTTAGCAGACGTTTTTATCCAAAGCGACTTACAAATGACGACAACAGAAGCAATCAATTGTAGTATTAAAACAATTAAAAACAGATCCCAAACTAAAAGCTAAAACTTTATAAATACTACCTATACACATTTTAAAAATAAAGAACTTAAATAAAAATGACAAATGCATACAACAAAAATTTCAAAACTTAACATTTAAACAAAACAAATAAAAAAAACAATTCAAAATATTAAAGAATAAAAGGTATAAGAGTATAATAATGATTCTAACATAACACTAAGCCAAACACACACACACACACACACATATACATTTATAAATATATATATATATATATATATATATATATATTATTTCATTTCCATTTAGTTTGTTGAAGTATTAAAATTAATATTAAAATTAAAACATGTCTATGTTCACGACACCTTAAAACGGTCGGTTAGCGGCAATTTCCATGGCGACCGCGCTCTACGGCGCTCTTCTTTGAATATCATTGGCGAAACTCGCTGTCAGTCAAAGGGGCGCGCCTCTGATTGGTCAAATGTGAGCGGATGTTTTCTTCACGGCTCTGGTTTACGGCAAACGCCTGCGACAGAAACGCGTCTGATTATCTGCGGGAACAAACGACAAAAATCAGGTAGAAATCATACAGATTACTGGTTATTTATACATGTGTTCAGTAGTACTGTTTTGTTATATGCTGTAGCGTGTGATGCATTTGTGTGTTCAAGTGAAACACGTGGCCTTTTATGATACAGATGCTTCTAGTGGAGTTAAAGCCATAATAGCAGCACTGCGATTAAAATAACCACAATAAACACATCACCACCGACATTAATTTAGTAATAATTATATAAAGACAATGTAATGTGTATATACAGAATACATATACATATACAGCTCAGTGATTGTCTGTGTGTGTGTGTGTGTGTTTTTCAGAGATGATTGAGGTGGTTTGTAATGATCGTTTGGGGAAGAAGGTTCGGGTCAAATGCAAGTATCCTTTGAAACACTGAACTCCTGTACAAAAAACCCTGTTTGACCGTGTTTGTGAGTGTGTTTGTTGGTCATTGCTGGAGGCAGCAGGTGTGTTTGTGTTGTTTTTGGTCTTAACCATGTGTGTCAGTCAGGAGGACACGATCGGAGACCTGAAGAAGCTGATCGCAGCACAGACCGGCACACGGTGGGACAAGATCGTGCTCAAGAAATGGTGAGAGCGAATGCTGAGCAGATGAGTGGAAAACACAGCAGTGGAGCGTGATTATAATGTGTGTTTGTGTGTGCAGGTACACCATATTCAAGGACCACGTGTCACTGGGAGACTGTATCCTTCACACACAGAATGAAAATCTGCTCACCCTCAGGTCATCCGAGATGTAGACGAGTCTGTTTCTTCATCAGATCTGGAGAAACAACATTACAGTGAATGGGTGCCGTCAGAATGAGAGTCCAAACAGCTGATAAAAACATCACAATAATCCACACCACTCCAGGACATCAGTTAACATCTTGAGAAGACAAAAGCTGAAACACATCCAGCGTTAAGATGTTTTTAACTCAAATACCATAGAGTCCATAATCCATAATAAAAAGTGCATCTCCTGTTGTCTCTCACATCAAAACCCAGCCCCATATTTGTTTAGAGCTGTTTTGGCTTGTAAACAGTGCTTGATCTGTGCAGATTTCTCTCCACTTTTTCACTGGAGTAAGTGTTATTATGGATTATGGACTCGTATTTTAGTTCAAAACAGCTTAATGATGGATGTGTTTCAGCTTTTGTCTTAAGATGTTAACTGATGGACTGGAGTGGTGTGGATCACTTGTGGATTATTGGACTCTCAAGCTCATCTACATTTGGGATGACCTGCAAATGTTCATTTATATTGATTTATTGATTTATTTTTTGGGCTGAACTATTCCTTTAATTCATCTCAAACCTGTACAAACAGTGTCTGTGATGCAGAAAAGCATTGCATTGCTTAGTTATTATATAGCAGTAACACTTCAAAATAAGGTCTGAATAACATAGTTAATGAGAAATAATTGTTACCGTATTTATTAATGTTTGATAGCATTAGTTAATTAAAAAAATACAAGTGTTCATTGTTTTTTTTGTTTTTTTTTTCATGTTAGCTCAGGTCCATTAAACAGTATTAACAGATTTGATTTTAATAGTGTATCAGTTCAAATTAACATTAATTGAGATTAGTAAATGCTGACTAAAGAAATATTGAACTGAAGCAGGTAACAAATGAAACCGTATTGTAAAAGTGTTACCAGCACCGTCAGATGAGTTAAGTTCCTGATCTTTTGTGCTCATGTTGAGTAAAACCGCCCCATAAGTCTGTGCGAGACATTCAGTCTGTCCATTAAAAGTGTTTTTGGAGACATTTGTGCATTTATATGCATAATCATTCATATCCTTGACTCTGAGCATCAGATGAGATCCATGACGGCATGAACCTCGAGCTCTATTACCAGTAGAAACACATTACACCACTAACACACACACACAGTTTGTGGAGCGAGTTATTTTCATCATGTCTCGAGGCATCAGAATAGTTGTTCAGTTGAATTGTTTTGATATTGTTTGGAAATAAAACTCATATTTATGTACAATCAAGTCTCTGTGTTTGTTGAACAGAACAATGGTTTTCAAACCACTTTAATCAGAATCTCAAGAAAAAAAACAGCTCATTACATCCATACTGACGAGCTCTTCTGAACCCGCAAACTGTTAATATTAATCTGAAATGCATCACTCTGAGCTGGAGTGGGTGTGAAGCGAAAGGATGAACTCATTCAGTTTGTCTAGTGAAGAAGGCTCTGTGTGTACAGGCCAGCGAGCCCCGCTCATACGCGGACGCTTGACTGGGTTCACAGGTGAGACCGACGCTGTAAACTGTGATTGTATGAGTGTGATGAAGCTGTTGATTGGTCAGCAGTAATCTGAGTGCTCCTCCTCCACGTAATTAGCAGGAAACAGACCCACCTACAGGAGAAGAGCATACTATCATTACTGAATCACAGACAGCAACATCCGCTCACCCTTCACTCCACCTCATGATAAACCAAACCCCAGAGACTTCATTATTCAGAAAACTCTTATACTGTCAATGAATAACATTCAGTTTGGGTCTGAACCTCTAATAAACCATCATGTGAAATTCAGCACACAAGTTTTACCACATGAATTTTAATTGGTATGATAAAGTAACTTTTTTATTTAAAAAAACAAACAAACAAAAAAATCGGTTTCAGAGGGCAAATTCTGCCCTGTAATAAAATAAAAGTTCATTTGTGAGCCTGGAGCACAAAACCAGTCTTAAGTCGCTGGGGTATATTTGTAGCAATAGACAACAATACATTGTATGGGTCAAAATTATCCATTTTTCTTTTATGACAAAAATCATTAGGATATTAAGATCATGTTCCATGAAGATATTTTGTAAATTTCCTACCATAAATATATCAAAACTTAATTTTTGATTAGTAATATGCATTGCTAAGAACTTCATTTGAACAACTTTAAAGGTGATTTTCTCAATATTTTGATTTTTTTGCAGGATTTTCAACCAGGATCACATATGTGGTGCATTTTTTTTTTATGGAAAAGATCATATTTTGTGTTTTACACAACTCAGCTAATGCTGATTTGATTTGATTTAACAGCCAGATAAATGTTTTACTTGATTCAGTTGTGTATTTGCCAGAAATTAATGGAACACAGTGTTTATGATTATTTCTAACATGTTCTCATACAAATGCCTGTCAAAATCAATCTATCTTCTATCTATCTTGTTAATTAAGGAAATATTTCATTTTAAATATTTTTTTGTGTGTTTTTGTCATTTTAGAAGTTTATTTTAAAGGGGTCATGTGATTTGATTTCAAGTCTTCCTTTCTCTTTGGAGTGTTACAAGCTGATTGTGCATAGATAAGATCCCTGAAGTTGCAGAGACTAAAGTCTCAAAACCAAAGAGATATTCTTTATAAAAGTTAAGACTCGTCCACACCTTCCTAAAACGGCTCATTTAAACACGCCCCTGATAATTTGCAAAACACCGCCCAAATGTTCAGGCAAAGTAGAAGGCGTAACTTTTATTCTCGCTGTAGTATTGTTATCGTTGAGTCACTGTGTGTTTCCAAATACGGTAAGGGGCGTAAAAGTTATGCAACGCTGTTTGCACTGCGCTCTTCTGTCACTTGATCTTTTTATTTTTGTACGTCAGTCTGTTAAATTACTTAGTATAGCAGATTATGATCCGCACTCACGAAAACAGTTTTCTTTTTACGTTTTATTTAACATTCATTGATGATGGGAAAAGACACAACTGTTTGAAGGCACGCTGAGGAAGGCTTTGAGCCGAAATGTTTGTGTCTTTTCCCGTCAGTGTATACTAAGGGGCGTAACATTTCCGTCACATGCTTGAGGTATTCGGCCAATCACAATGCACTGGATAGCTGGCCAATCAGAGCACAACGCAGTTTTCAGAACAATGAGCTTTTTCAGTACAGAATGGTATCACGGTCGGTACTTTTGACAACACTACATTGCATTACACCAAACACACAAAATAATGTTATTTTTAGCATCGTCACTTGATCCATTTAAATAAATGCATCATAATAACAAGTGTCTGCCGCAGATTTTATGGAAAAGGTAAGTCACCCATGAGTTCGAGGAAACGATGGCAGCAGGTGATTTTTGTGTGAACTGTGATTGTAAAGTGTGAGTGTGTGTCGTACCCTGCCGTACACCTCTCCTTTCCACCAGCCGTTGTGAGCTTTCTTGGAGAGGATTTTGACGGTGTCTCCCTCCCGCAGAGAGAGCTCGGTGCGGTCACGCGCGGAGAAATCATAGCGCACTTTAGCCGTGCCGTGGTAGCGCTCGCTCACACCTGCACACACACACACACACACACAGGGTTAAGGGGGTGTGTGTGGTGTTGGATCTGTGTTCAGGAGTGGATGGCGTGTGCTGTACCTGCGTGGCGTGTGTTGCTGTGCTGTGGCGAGGCGCTCTGCTCCGGCTGCTTGTACGGCGTCTGCAGTCTGGAGTCCACGTCCTTAAAACACTCTTTCAGCGAGTTCTCCTGATAGTACTGCACCAGCTCCTGCCACACACACATCACACGTTACACACTCACTGCCTTCATTCGCTCACATACACATGCAGCTCATGCAGGGGGACCGTTTACCCACAAATCAACATCTGTCATCATTCACTTCATATCTCATGTCATTACAAACCTGCGTGACCCGTTCACACCAACAACGATAACTATAACAGCTCTGATGATAACTGTCAGGAAAACTATATAATTTGTTACATTAACTGTAAAGAGAAGTGAAACAATAACTAAGGACAACTATGACAATAACTGTAACAATAACTAGCAATACTGGCAATGATAACTGTAGTGATAACTAACAATAACTGTAATGATAACTTTAGCGATAACAGTAACTGTAACAACACCTGCAATGATATCTCGCAATAATTGTAACAATAGCTGCCAAGATAACTGTAACAGTAACTAACAATATTAACTAACAATAACTGTAACAATACCTGCAAAGGAAAATGTAACAACTGTAATGCCAACTGTAACAGTAACAATAACTGTAACAATACCTGCAATGATAACCGTAACAATAACTGTAATGATAACTGTAACAACTGTACCCATGACTGTAATGATAACTAATGATAACTGTAACAATACTTAATGACAACTTTACCAGTAAGTAACAATAACGGTAACAATACCTGCCATGATAACTGTAGCGATAACAATAACTGTAATGATAACTTTAACGATAACTGTAACAGTAACTGTAACAACCCCTGCAATGATAACTAGCAATAATTGTAACAATATCTTCCAAAAGAAATAAGATAACTGTAACAGTAACTAACAATATTATCTAACAATAACTGTAACAATACCTGCAATGCTATCTATAGCGATAACTGTAATGATAACTGTAACAGTTACTAACATTAACTGTAACAATACTTAGAATGATAACTGTAACAATAACTGTACCCATGATAACTGTAACAATAATTAATGACAACTTTACCAGTAAGTAACAATAACTGTAACAGTACCTGCAATGATAACTTGTAGCGATAACAATAACTGTATTTATAACTTTAGCGATACCTGTAACAACACCTGCAATGATAAATGTAACAATAACTGTAACAATAACTATAATGATAACTATAAAGCTTTGACAATCGTTCTAACTACAAGACAAGGATGAAGTTCACAGCACAACTATAAAAATAACAATAGAGGATATTGCTGGAATCACTTTCAGAGTAATTTTTACAGCTGATGAACAAGTAAAGCATTGACAGCCAATTAGAATCCCATCCAACTCTAAAGATTTGAGCATTTAAAGCAACAGAGGACAAAACTGCAGTGCACTTACAATAAATTAAGCATTACTCTGCATCGATGCTGACACTAATATAGCTATAGTTCTTGGTGTAAACCAGTCGTTACTTTCTTCTGCAGAGCTCAAAAGAAGATATATTGAAGGACGTCACGAACCAAACAATACTGGACTAAAACATTGAGAACGTTTCTCAAAATATCTTCTGTTATATTCTACAGAAGAAAAAAGTCATGCATGTTTGGAGGTTCAGGTATGCCCGATGTTATAGATGGCAATATCCAAAATCCTTGTCGTTGTGGGGACATTTTTTGGTCCCCATGAGGAAACATGGAGTGCTTTGAGAATGAAAAATGCCTGTAGTTGTGTGTGAGGTGTAGGGTTAGGGTAAGGGGATAGAAAATACAATTTGTACAGCAGAAAAACCATTACGCCTATGGAATGAACCCATAAATCATGGAAACCCAACATGCGTGTGTGTGTGTGTGTGTGTGTGTGTGTGTGTGTGTGTGCACAAAAAAATGAAACCTTGACTTTAGTTAATTTTTTCTTGTCAACAGGTTCCACAAAATTTAATTATGACTGTTGAAAACAAATATTTCAAGGTTATCTAACTTAATGGGGTTGTTTTAAGGGGAAATAATATTGGTCAATAATATCAATAACAATGGTGACCATTAAAAAATAAAAATAATAATGTTACAAAACTCATCCATAGCTCCCAGCATGCATTGCTGCATGATTTTTTATTTATTTTTTAATGGTCACCATTGTTGAGGTTCATAAGCTGATTCTTGATGTCTGTGTGAGTCTTGTTGCTACCATAGATTAAAACTTTTTTGTGGACAAACTGTTTGGAAAGTCCTTTATATTAACTGACTGTCACAGAACCACTGGCTCTTAGAATCACTTTTACTATAATCAATACAACACCCATTTAACCAGAGATTAGACACACAATGAGTCTATGTTCACTCTCAATGAGATCAGTTCACTAATAGATGATGGTCATTATAAACATATAACAACCCACTATTGATCATTTTTTCTGGGCTTTTGAGTTGTAACAAATATGTTTGAGGAACACATGGTTACAACAGCCAGAAAAAAAACCTAACACAAATATTAAGAGTCAAGAGCCCAACTAAAGCAGACACTGATCTCTAACATGGTTACTTCAAATGAAACAAATCAACATCTAAACCTTAGTTAATTCTCAATAAGATCTCAATAAGACCATTATGGTGACGTCAATTGAAACAAACATTAGATTGAAACCTCTGTTAATTCTCAATAAGAACTTCTGTAGACCTCTAACAGAAATAAAGTCAGTCTGGTTAGTAATGAGTGAAGCTGGTGATGCTGATTGTGGAGTTGTTTAATCCTCCTCTCCTGAGATATGCAACTTCTAAACAAATTTTATTAGTCCATATAACATAACTGACTTTAGTTAGTTAAACTCAAACGTCTCTTGTTGAGCAAAAATTAGTGATAATAGTTGGCTTGAGTCAAAAATATTATTTCTCCTTAAAACAATCCCATTAAGTTAGATAACCTTGAAATATTTGTTTTCAACAATCATAATTAAATTTTGTGGAACCTGTTGACAAGAAAAAATTAACTAAAGTCAAGGTTTCATTTTTTTGAGTGTGTGTTGACTTACAAACAGTCCCTTGAAGGCTTTCTTCTCGTTGATCCTGTAGAGTCCCTCTGAGTACGTGACCTTTATGTGTCTGGTGTCCATGTTGAACCTGAGACAGAGACAGAGATGCGTGTCACTGGAGCTCTGTTTGATTGACAGCTGTCAGTCAATGAGTTTGAGTGTGTTCACTGTACTTGAGGCTGATGGCGAATTCTCCGGCGTCCTTCTGTCGCACCAGAAACGTCCCGTCGGAGCGAGACATCAGCAGAGTTTTAGCACCGGTCCGGTCCATGTTACCAGCGAACCTGACACCAAACGCGTGTGTTAGTGTGTATATGTGAAAAGGAGTGAATATAGATGAAACGTGTGTGTGTGTGTGTGTGTTACCAGGGCAGTCCTGTTAAATCTGGAGAAGGTGCCTACAGAGATCAGACAACACGTTTACTTTACTAGCAGTAGATACTAGGAATTATCAGGCAGATTATTACAGCGCATCCAAACGTAATGTAAAACAATTACATCTCATTTAATCTAATTTAATTTAAACCTGAAAACAAACAGAAGATTTTATGATTTTAGATTTTTTGCTCTATTTCTGTCATTAATCAAGTGCTACTTTCCTTAAAGCATGAAAAAAAATTATAATATGTTATCAAACTCATGCTCGTATTTCATTACACTTTCACTCAAATCGTTATCCTGATACCTAATACCTAGTATTTTTTTTTTATGATGATGTTGTCTTTTAATATTTGTTTTATGCTTGTGAAGCACTTTGAGTTGCATTTTATGTATGAAAAGTGCTATACAAATAAATTACTTACTTACTGATAATCTAATTTCAAATGAAAAATAAAAGTGAATAAAAGAAGCACTTTCACTAGTGACCAGGGAGCTTTGGACCCCACTGCAACTGTATTATAATTATACGATAAACTAAGAAATATTGTCAGAAATCTTTATATATTAAAAATTGTAGAAAAAAAAAAATCCTAAAAATTGTACAAAAAAAAAAAAACTGTAAGATTGCAGTATATATATATATATATATATATATATATATATATATAAGAAACAATGATTAAAGTACTGGATCTAAATTTTAACCACCAAATCAGATGTGATCAGCAGAGCATACGATCAACTCACCGGCAGAAACGGCTGAACTTTACTGCAGGGAAACCAGCCGACCTCTCCGATGGTCAGATTCCTGCCCTGAAACACACACACACACACACACACACACATCAGATCTATATACATGCACTATTATATATAGTATATTCATATTTATAAGGGTCAAGACCACATAATCTGAGTCATATTCAGGATTTAATGTGACAAATAAACGGCTGAAGACATGCAGAAAGGAGAAGGAGAAAGTGCAGATGCACGGAGGTTTCTCTTCTCCATTATAAACACAGAACAGATGTCCTGCTGTAACCTCATTCACACACGCAGGAATTGAAACCGAAAGAGGCTCTCTCTTCTCTTCATACAGTCAAATCATCATAGTATACATGCTTTGATGTGTTAGAAGCCGTTCATCTTTTGTTTACTGCGCTGCATTATTAAAAACATGCTGAATTCTCACCAGTAAATGTTAAAATTCAGTGTGTTTTAACCAACTCAAAACTTGCATTATTTTTGCATCATGTTGTTTTAAAATATTTTATATACACTAAACACATTTCTGTTAGGACCACTATGGTCAAAATGATAGACACTTAGCATACAGTTTGGATTGGCGGTATGGTTCTGTTCTGGGCAAAAACTCCCTGCTCATCCATGCAGCCGGTCACGAATGAGCAGGGAGAGCAACAATAATAACCCCCTATAGGGTTAACAGAACAGAACAAAGCAGATATCATTAATGTTCTTAATGATATTTAAGTTTAACAACATTATTCAAGATAAAGGAGTCTGATTCAACGAGGAATATCAGAAAGCCAAGTCCTGACTGCAGGGAAAGGTGGAGCTGGGGATGGAGGAGGGTAATTTGCTCCTAAGCAAGCGATAAAGCTGCTGAATAATACTGAATAGACCTTCTAGAGGCATACTGTGATAGGTGTTGTATTCCTATAGGTAGATGTGGATGAGCTGAGAGTCTCTTATGCTGATATTCAGCTGCTCAGATGTACGCTACTTCACAGATGAAATGGCATTATTATGTTAACAGGGCTCGTCGAGGAGTTCTGCTGTGTCCAGAAACGCTCCTGTACCTGTGTGTGTGTGTGTGTGTGTGTGAGCAGTGACCCCTCACCTCCCACCACTGCAGGTCGACCTCGGCACGCATCAGCTCCACCACGTCTCCCACAGACAGCGCCAACGGCTGACCGAACGCCAGCGGCGGCGGAGGGAGACCGTAATAATCCACACACACCTCCATCTTCGGCAGACCTGATCGAGACACGCGAGTGTGTGAGGACACGGACCAGTGTGTGTGTGTGTGTGTGAGGACACTGTGTGACGTGTGTTTACCTGGTTTGGCCTGTCTTTGAGATGTCAACCTCATCGTTTTATTCTGAAACAACATGAAAATACACTTCAACACACACAAACAAAACGCTCATACTGATGATTACACAAATAAACTTCATTTGCATATTATTATATTATAATATAATAAATAAATGGTCAGAAATAAATAAAGTAAAAAAAAATATTGGATAGGTTTTTGTTTATTATATTATATTATATTATAAGAAAATGGTCAGAAATAAAGTTTGAAAAAATATTGGATATGTTTTGTATATTATATTATATTATATTAAGATGTTTAAATGTCAAAGGATTGAATTTAGGGTCCTTTCACAGTGTGTAAATGGGCTCATCACATGTTTGTGTGTTATCATATGTATTACAACAACAGGACATGCTGTAAAGAAATTAAATAAAAGTTTACACAACATAAAAACCTACAAATGTAAGTGGCACAAAAACAACTGAGTAATTTGGATGCACAGACCTTCTTGAGTGTTCCTGACAGTTCTGTGGAGTGAACGAGAAGCACATGTGAAGTTGACTGAACGAACACCATCAACACGTTACATTCTCACATGTTTTGTATCTGTTTTCTCACCAGAGTTTCGTCCGCATGCAGGAACTCGACCCAGACACTCTTTATGAGCGGCCATCTTACAGCGAGAGCAGCGGTAGCCTTGATAGAAGATCCCCCTGAAACACACACACACACACACACACACACACACACACACACACGTAACAAAGATGAACACACTCTCATTTATATCTTTCTGGAATCACATCCTGTCACATCTACATTTGACTTCATCTTCTGAGCTTGATGAGTTTGATGAAACTCAAAATGAAATGATGCTGCAACTTTCACAGCTCAGAACTTCCTCCTGGACTAAAAAGAGCATTTACTGAAACCGAGCTGTGAAGCAGTGTGGTTATTATCAACAAACCCTATAAACCTAATAGAACTTTCCCTTTAACTGAAATAAAACTTAAAATATAAACATGAGATGAAAAACCTGAAAGGAAATTAGAAATGTTGCCTTGGAAACTAAACGAAAAAAGGGAAGTAATTAAGTAAAGAAATGAGTTAAAGTACTAAAATTGCTGAAACTGCAACAAAAGTGCATAAAAATGATAAAAATATCAAAATTATTAAATCTTAAAAATGTAAACTATTAAAACATTCTCATTTACTGAAATAAACTATACATAGTTATAGTTTATATAACTATAAACTAGAAATAAAATATATATATTAGATGAAAAACTTAAAATTAGAAAAGTTGCCTTGGAAACTGAAAATAAACAAGTTCAAGTCCTAAAGTAATAAGTACTAAAAATGCTAAAACTAAGCAAAAACTAAGAGAACTGACAAAATTAGTAAAACTTAAAATGAACAATAAAAATGAATTAAAAACTAATAAGCACTCTAATAGCATACTGATAATATTACAGTAAAACAGCTAAAAGGCACGTGTGCAACTTTTCTATTTCAGAATGATAAATGTATCAATAAAAATAAAAAACAAAAAATACATTAAAAATAATACTCTAGTAGTATATTGATAATATTAAAATAAAATAAATTTCTGGGACTCTCCCGAGTCAGAAAACAAAATGTATCAAAACAAGAAACAAAAACAACAGAAAAATTGCGATTAGTTATCACAACTCCAAATTCAACATTAGAATAAGTAACAATGCGTTGTTTCAACTTAAAAAAGTAACCGTTCATGTGTGCCTTAAAAAGATGTTTTTTTAACTTTAGTTAAGTTGGATATTTAAGTTATCTCAACAAATTTTAAGTAGTTCTAACTAACTGCAGCAGCATGCCATGTTTGTTGAGCAGAAAAGAGCAGCTCATTCACTCACGAAGACTGGAGTGAAACGACAGATTTAAAGAGATGAAGTTCACCTGAGGAGCATCTGACAGGCTTTACATGAGGTGGTTTCCTCAAAACAGTGCATCTGGAAGTCATGACCGTTAGCCGTGCTGTTCTCCGGACACATGTTGGACCTAAAACCACACCACATGCAAGGTTTCTGCCACATAACACATATTTAACAAGCTGCAAGTGAGCTGAGTATATGAGCGATGGACTCACAGCGCCATCTCAAACTGCTCCAGCCACTTCTTCTTCAGCTCTCGCGTCTTAAAGTACAGATCGTAGCCGCCCTGACCGTACAGATCCATCAGCAGGAAGGTGTGCGTCCACTGTAAATACACACAATCAAGCGTCAGCTACAGGTGTGTGCTGATGATGAAGCACTGTGAGCTGAGAGGAGGTGTGGAACCTTCTTGCTGTCTTTCTCTCCTGTCGGCTCGTCTCTCAGCTGGTAATGCTGAAGCTCAATCAGCTCCTTCAGCTCCAGACTCTCGCCCCTGCTCTTCTTACACACCAACAGAGCCTTGTCGAAGAGAAAGCCGTACCTGCACACACACACACCCAGTGTTACACACACTACACACTAACAGCCTGATCACATCAAGAGCGACACGTATCACAATAACTATGAACGACACGTATCACAATAACTATGAAGTTACGATAATCGCTCTAACTCAAAGAGAATAGTGAAATCCACGGCATAACTATAACGATAGCGATATTATTGGAATTTTTTCCAGCTGATGAACAATAAAAACACTGACAGCCAATCAAAATGCACCCCACACTGAGCTCTAGCATTTAAAACGACAGACGTCAAAACTGATGCGCATTTTTAATAAACAGAATGTTATTGTCTGTTGATGTGGGTGCTAATGTTGTAATTATCATTATAAATATTGTTATAATTATCTTTACAGCTATATTTATGGTAGTGCTGTCAAACGATCAATCGCAATTAATCGCATCCTAAATAAATGTTTTTGTTTACATAATATATGTATGTATGCTGTTTATATTTATTATGTATATATAAATACACACACCTGCAAGTATATATTTCAGAAAAATATGTTATATTTATATATTAAATATATTTATTTATAATATAAATTTTATTAATATAAATATAAACATGTAAATACATGTAAATATTTTCAAAATATATACATGCGTGTGTGTGTATTTATATATACATAATAAATATACACAGAACACACTCATATATTATGCAAACAAAAACTTTTATTTTGTATGCGATTAATCGCGATTAATCGTTTGACAGCACTAATTATAGTTACTATTATCATTACTGTTATCATTATAGTTGCAGTTATCGTTATGTTATAATTATACTAATTGTTATTATTACAGTTACCATTACAGTTAGTTATCATTATAGATATAGTTATCGTTATAATTTTTATTACTGTTATAGTTATAATTTATATAGTTATCATCATTATAGTTATTGTTAAATTTATAGTTTTTAGCTTTTTTACATTTGCAGCAGCATTGTTATCATTAGTTATCGTTATAATTATAATTATACTAATCATTATAGATATTGTTACAGTTAGTTATTATAGTTAGTTATTATTATAGTTGTCATTATAGTTATCGTTATCATAGTTAGTTATCATTATAGTTACTGTTACAGTTATAGTTACCATTATAGTTATAGTTACAGTTAGTTATCTTAGTTAGAATTATAGTTACAATTAGTTATCATCATAGCTATCAATTAATTATCATTGCAGTTACTCATCATTATAGTTAGAGTTACAATTACAGTTCTTGTTATAGTTATTATTGTCATAGTTATTGTTAAAGTTTATCTTTATAGCTGTCATTATAGTTATTGTTACAGTTATAGAAACACACACACACACACACACACACACACACACCTGTCCTGTTTGGATTTCTTTTCCAGACTGCAAATCTTGAATTCTCCGTCTATTTTGGGTCGTCCATATAATGCCAGAGACTGAGACTAAATGGAGAGAGAGTCTGAATCAGCTTCAAACACAAATTAATCAGAATCAGAGTTCAGCGCTGAAATGAATCGTTCTAAGGTGCTTCCGTACCATGTTCTCAATGCACAGCTGAAACGTCGTGATCTGACGGATGATCTCATTGTCTCTCTTCACCTCGTTCACACACTGAGCCAGATCCTACACACACACACACACACACACACACACACACACCAGCAGCATGTTCATTCATCTAATCATACATCCAATTCATGTTCATAAGCTTTTCTACTCATTTTACCCCTAGTTGGCGCTCTCACTTCACTGCACATTTTGATCAAAATACCCACAAAGTTCTGACTCAATGCACAAATGTTGTGATGAAATATCTTTGCATCATTATTTGGTGTCTGATTCATTTGTGTGTTACAGGTAAACAGTTTTGAAGATTCAGCAGAAGCATTTTCATCGGTCAACCACAGTGTAACCTGCGCTGAGACTGCACCTCTATTTACATTCACTGATATGATTTTTCAAGTTCTTCATCATGAACAGTGAGTGAAGCATGTTCCTTCATCATATGAACCTCTGAATGTCTACCGAAACGTCTCCCTGTCCCTTGTTTTACTATTGCACATGCTAAACACACAAACACTCACCCTCATGGCATCCAGTGCTGTGCGCAAGTTTTCCTTCTCTTGTTGGCCCACCGTGTGTTTCACAAGCTCCTGAGACACACACATGGATTTTGGGGACATGATTAATAAAGTAGACTTTAAGGCAAGACAGTACAGGTGAACAGGGTAAACATTTGATTTATTTCACTATACTAAACCAGTTGATTAATCACAGTACTTTAAGACAACTGTTTTGTATTATTTGCAAGTTTCCTGGAATTATATAATATTTAACACACTAATTTACATTCATTTCCAGAATACTAATCTGAAGATTGGATAAAGCCAGATCCATAATTCTAGTTAGATTTTGTTATATTAGAGGCAGAGGTTTTTCCAGAGTGGATTTTGGATTTCTCTTTTTTTAACTCCATAAATCAGAAAATACTGTCTACAGACAGAAAACAAATACATTTTCACCATGTTTTCAGGAATAAAACGTTGTATAAATCAGTGTGAATGATATATGAACAAACCTCTCAGTAAAAACCTTCAGAATATAGAGAGGAATAAAACTATTACATTTGGTGTGTGTAAGTGCCGCTGAAGTGGAGAAAAAACTCACAGCGTTTAAAGATATGCATTATTTACCATCTTTTTAAGATTAAAATGTTGTATAAATTAGTGTGAATGAAATATGAACAAACCCATCAGTAAAAACCTTCAGAACATAGATAGGAATAAATCTCTAAGTGTTGGTGTTTGTAAGTGCTGCTGAAGTGGAGAAAAAACTCACAGCGTTTAAAGATATGCATTATTTACCATCTTTTTAAGATTAAAATGCTGTATAAATTAGTGTGAATGAAATATGAACAAACCCATCAGTAAAAACCTTCAGAACATAGATAGGAATAAATCTCTAAGTGTTGGTGTTTGTAAGTGCTGCTGAAGTGGAGAAAAAACTCACAGCGTTTAAAGATATGCATTATTTACCATCTTTTTAAGATTAAAATGCTGTATAAATTAGTGTGAATGAAATATGAACAAACCCATCAGTAAAAACCTTCAGAACATAGATAGGAATAAAATTCTAAGTGTTGGTGTTTGTAAGTGCTGCTGAAGTGGAGAAAAAACTTTTAAAGATATGTATTGCTATTAAAAATCTACACACACAAATAGATAAAGTGCAATAAAATAAACACTTTCATGTGCATTTTGGATGTTTTCTTTCTACCAGTCTGAAATAAAATGTGTACCTCAAATGCAATGCAAGTAGATTTGGATAAAAGTGTCTGCAAAATGCATAAACTGAAATGTTACAAATTAAAATGTTTGCTTTCCACTAGTCTGAAAGAAGACAAGTTATAGAAGCAAAATAGAGTTTTTATTGCAAATCACATTATAATTTTACATCCTAGTCCAAAAAGCATCTTCATTAGCACTTGTGACTATACAACTTACAGTATGTATTTATTTTAACCTAATTAGCATAATTAAAGAACCACAAATGTCTCGGATGTGTCCTTATTTTTCACAGACATGTGTGTTTGCGTTGTTCTGAACAAGTTTGTCTGTGCTTATGAGGGTTAGATCTCACTAATATAGTGAAATCTCATGTGTGTGTGTGTGTGTGTGTGTGTTACCTGCAGCAGTAGATGATACTTCAGGACTCTCTGCATGGGAACCATCAGCAGATCTCGCAGTGAAAACCTGCCGCTGTTGGCTCGCATCGAACACTCCTAAATATGAGCAGGTTTGCTAAATGAGATCACTGGTGCTTTGTAGCGCTGGCTTTTGGTTAGCCAGAGGTATTTATATCAGGTTAAATGCATCTGTGGTCTGTGTGTTTCTGACCTCCAGTTTCATCTTCACGTCTTCATGCGTGCTGGTGATTTTGTCCAAATGTTTGGTGGCGGCTTCCACCTGACTGCAGTAACGTCCGTACAGCAACAGCCTACCACACACAAACACAGACCCATGTTGTCCATCAGAAAACATCCTTTCATTCACATATGTTGCAATGCACCTCAATGAGGAAACAATTAGTGTGTAAATCATTCGTAAATCCACTCTTACATGAATGGTCACATTCAGTCGGATTGTGTAAGAGTGGTTTTACTAGTGATGTGGACACAAATTTCTGCACGTTTCATATATGACGTTCAATATGAGTGAATCAAGTGTTGTTGAATGAATCAATGATTCAGTGATTCACATTTATAAATACACTTGTCGCTTGTTTTAATTCTGAGTGAATCAGTGTTGTTGAACAGATTATTTGAATCAATGATGCAGTGACTCACATATAAAGACGGTCACTTCTTTAATTCTAGAAAGAATCAGTGCTGTTGAAAGAGTTGCTGAATTAATGTTTCAGCGACTCACACATAAAGACAGCCACTTGTTTAATTCCTGAATAAATTAGTTGTTGAACGAATAACAGAATCAACGATTCAACGACTCACTCGTACAAAGAGTCACTTTTTTATATACATTTTTTTATAAATGAATTAGTGTCGTTAAACAAATAACGGAATCAGTGATTCAATGACTCAACAAATAATTCAGTGATTCAACAAATAATGGAATAAGTGAGTCATTTTTTTATTCCTAAATGAATTTTTTGAAGAAATCGGTGAATGAATGATCCAGTGACTCATTTAGACCTTTTTATTCATAAATAAATCAGTGTTATTGAATGAATAACGGAATCAATGATTCAATGACGTACAGAATCACTTCTTTATTCCTAAATTAATTAGTGTTAATGAGCGAATCAATGAAATGAAATGATTCAATTCATTTGTATCATTTTTAATTCCTAAATTAATCAATGTTGTTGAACAAACCACTGAATCAATGACTCCTTCATAAAGGCAGTCACTGTTTTAATTCCTAAATGAATCAGTGTTGTTCAATAAACCACTGAATAAATGATTCACCGACCAGTCCCTTATTACATTCCTAAATGAATCAGCATTTATGAACAATTCACTAAATTAATGATTCAATAACTCACTCATAAAGACAGTTACTTGTTACTTTCCTAAATGAAACAGTGTTTACGAACAAATCAGTGAATCAATAATTGAATGTTCAATGTTCAATGTTAAACAAACCACTGAAGTAAATGATTCAGTGACTCACTAATTTAGACCAATTTAGACACTTGTTTCGTTCCTGAATGAATCAGTGCTGTTGAATGAATCAGCTGAATTCATGATTCACTTACAGATTCAGAGCTCATGAGCTTGACTGAAAGCCTCAGTTATGTCCCTTTAAGTGCTGTATGAGTTTTGTTGAGTTCTGTGCGTGCCGTACCTCTCCTTGTAGTCGATGAAGATCTGATAGAGATTCTCGGCTCGTAAATGCAGTATGGACTCCTGCAGCTCATGATGTAGAGAGCGATGGGTCTTGGCCAGATCCTGTGAGAGAGGACGTGGATTATTGAGCTGATCGGATGAACCGAGACACTGATGATGGCGATGACTTAGAGACTCACTTGAATATTGATGAAGATGTTCTCGATGTCCACGGGCTGCAGGAAAGGCTGCAGCGGTTTCAGAAAGTGCTGCGGACACACAAATGAACACAACAGGACGTGTGTGTATGAGTAGCGTGTTCATCGTTCGAGTGTATTTGAGAGAAGCTCGCGGTTTAAGTGACCCTGCTGCTGAAACACTTTTGGTTTCAGGTTGACTGACATGTTCCTCTCATCATCAGATGTGGCTGTGAGACAATTAGTAAACCACAGCACCTGCACATCACAGCGGCCGATGGTCAGATCCTCAGAGGCTCTGGGTTCGGCTCTGGAGCGTGAGATTATTCAGAGAGTCATCAAAACACTAACAATAAACATGAGGCCCTATGAAATCTCAAGACGTGTGTTTTCTGTTTTAATGGTTTAATTAAACCTCAGTTCAATTTAAATGAAATATAAAACATGTCTAATCAGTTGAATTTATAAATTGTATTTATTTATTTATTTTTCCTCCGAAATTGTCTTTTACTTTTTTCTGGATTCTGTGTCTTACTATTTTGTACAAAGTCATCATCAAAAATTATATATATATATATATATACAAAAATATATACATAAAAAAAATTTATGTATATATATATATATATATATGTGTGTGTGTGTGTGTGCGTGTGCGTGTTTAACTTTACTATTTTTACTATTTTCACATGGATAATTTGTTTTAATTTAGTCTTTTTTTCCAAATTCTCCTGAATTCTATACCTTATTAATACATAAAAATTTATTATCAAACATGTTGGTAATCAAATTATTCATAAATCTTTAACAATTTAGTAAGTTACTAAAATGATTATTTAATTATTATTGTAAAAATTTATTTATTTATTTATTATTTTATTTTATTTTTTCCAAAATGTTA
>JAFVLL020007694.1:0-11663 GCA_021397915.2 Tor tambroides
TTATTTTCTTTTGCAGAAAATTTAGGTATTAGTTATTTTAAGAAGGCTTTGCCAATCCAAACATAAGTGACTCTGCATGAGCCATATTAAGTAAACCTAAAAAATAAATTGTTAAAGAAATTATGATTATTATTAATAGTAGTAGTAGTAATATATGCTGTTTTATTCTTTCTCTTTTCTGCATTTCACATCTGCTCTACCTTGTTTCTTTCTAATAAATCTAGAACTGCTAAATATCGTTGGCTCTGTGACAAATTGTTTGTTTTGTTTCTAGATTCTTCCATGCTGATGGCCTGCTGCACCCCAGTTACATTTTTATTTATTTTTTTTAATGTATTTGATAAAGACTCTTCTGCCCTTCACTGTCACTCCTACCAGCTGGAGTGTCCTGTGATTTCCATTAGAGGACACTCTTTCCAACTTTTTAGCTCCTTCATAATGAACTACATTTCCCATAAACCATTGCCTGGACTCATTATGGTTTGATCACTTCTGCCTGTCATGTGCTTGTTTCGTTTGTACTATTTAAGGTACTCATTCACTTTCACTGTTGTAAAATCTTGTTTGTGTTACCTCTGTATTATTGATCACTTATATTTCTTTTTACCTGTTTTCTGGACTTTGACCACCATGTGTTTTTGACTACTCCTGTGGATTTCTTTCAATAAACACTGCATTTGGGTCCTCCGTCTAAGCCTCTGAGTTCATAACATAAGACTTTCACAGATCCAGCAGACAAATGAGATCCAGACCAGTCCTGGACCTGCTCAACCAGTTCCTGTACCTTCAGCAGAATGAACTCTCGATCAAGGAGTACATCCACAGATTTTCTGAGTTGTCTTATCAAGATCTTGTAGACAATATAACTCTGAAAGACTTCTTTCGCTACAGGCTCAATGAGCCAATAAAGTCATGGCTTCCAGGAGGAGAGAGTATGTTTAGTTTGCTGAATTTATGGACTATGCGCTGATATTGAGTGGCTCCCCTTTTACTCTAGAAGAATTGGAGGATGTAACAGGAACTGAGCAAAAGATTGTGCACACAGAAACAATAGAAATAGAAAATATTACAAAACAAGAGTCCTAAACACAAGACAGGGGAACACAGGCAAGATATATAACAACCACGGCTACATTTGATTAAAATACAGGAAAACAGTAATATTGTGAAATTTTAAAGAATTATTCTTGTCAAAGTAAAATTTTCAGTGTCATTACTCCAGTCTTCGGTGTCAGATGATCCTTAAGAAATCATTCTAATATGCTGATTTGCTGCTAAAATATATTAAAATATATAATATAAATTTTTTCAAGATTCTCTGATGAACAGAAAGTAAAAAAAAAAAAAAGAGAAGTAAAGCATTTATTTGAAAATATTTGAGAAATATTTACTCTCAATTTTGATCAATTTTATTTAATTTAATGCTGAATAACAAGATGAATTTCTTTAAAAACAAAAAAAATCTCACTGACCCCAAACTTTTGAACAGTAGTGTAGGCCCTACACTACAGTGTCCTACAAAGCTTTGAGTCTATTTCACAAAGAATCCTGAGGGGAAAAAAACACTGTTTACACTGTTAAAATGGTTAACACAAGTATTTGTCAGCAGTTAAAAGTTGATAATGTTAAGAAATAATGATAAGGATCATGTGACACTGAAGACTGGAGTAATGATACTGAAAATTCAGCTTTGCACAACAGGAATAAATTTCATTTTACAATATATTCACACAGAAAATGGTTATTTTAATTGCAATACAATAATACAACACTTACAAGTAATACAATATTACTGTTTTTACATTGTGATCAAATAAATGCAGCCTTGGTGAGCAGAAGAGACTTCTTTCAAAGATGTAAGAAATGTTACACACCCCAAATGTTTGTGCAAATTACAGTTGTGATTGCCTATGATCCTCCCACTTACATGATACTATGGCGTATGTAGTCTATTCTATAGAGACTGTGTGTTCACCGAATACTAAAAACAAATAAAACATTTACCAAGGGAACTAGAAAAAATCTGACTGTGACTAAACCAGATAACAGCATAATAAGCAAAAAAACAGGGGCAGCATGACCTATAATGCTTGGCTTGTAATGAGGTCATAAAACTCTGGACGACTGATAATAAAACGGACATATCAAAGTGCACTAAAGGAAATAGACACACTATTTTAGTTTAAATTGGATAAAAAAATAATAATAAAAAAAAATACATCTCGTAGCCAAGTATTCACATAATGCTTCTTATAACCAGTTCCATGTAATGAAATAAATCATCTTTTGTCTGAAATAATATGAACAGCAGCTAATCCTTCTCCTATTGTTTTCCTGTCTCTATCTCGGAACACCCATCCCAAGGTTACTAGAGATTACACCAGTTTCAGTTTGGATCCGCCCTTACAATATTTACTCTTTATCCGAGTTACGTGTACCGAGATATCTCTGTTTAGTTTTTAGAGAATAAATAAATAACGTTCATTTACACATATTACCAACATTGTAACAATACAATGTGGTTTGAAAATCGGCAAAGTTGTCCTTTAATAATGTTTAAAGACAGCATCATTTTGTGTTTATCTGAACATAGGACTTGTATTAATCTTTGAGCTACTGTCATATGGACAATTAGTCTTAGTCACTTCTGCCTGTTAAAGGTTATTTTTCAATTGTAACCATTACAATTTCTGTAAAGCTGCTTCAAAATAAGTATTGTGAAAAGCGCTGTACATATACTGTACCTATATGACAGTTAACCATGATTTTACAATAGTAAAACTGTAGTAGGCTAACCATTACTGTAGACTGTAGTAGTAACCTTGTTTTAGGTTCAAACCATGGTTTTGATGCCATGGTTCTACTGTTGCAATTTTGTAGTAGTAACCACCGTAGTAACCACAGTTTTTGAAATTACTGTGAATTGTGTCATTACTATGGTTTTACTGCAAATACTATAGTAAGTAAATGATTACATATTTGTAGTTACTATGATATTACAACAATCATTGTTAAACTATGGTTGATTTTATTGTTATATGGTTTTACTGCAAATGCTGTGGTAAAACCTGGTTAATTTTCTTAACGGTAGAAATAAACGTGAATTAATTGTGCCTCAAGATAGGCTACACCGTAATCTTGATAGAGTTTTTAAGTAAAATATATTAAATGTACACATTATCTGCACATTAATGGAAACATCACGGAATTATGTGAAGAACATTACTGAACTCACCAATAATTATGATGGAACACGTAAGCTTTGGTTTATAGCAGTCTGAAATGGCATCTTAGTTTGTATTTCTTCCATTTACTTCCATACACATGCTAATGCGGAAGAGGGGAAATGTAAGCTCAGGTGAAGTTGTTTCTCTCTCTCTGGGTATACTGGAGGGTTGCAACCAATTTATCCAGGTGCATACCGCCACCTACTGTACCAGGGTCGGTAACATCAGGGCTTTATGCTATTAAGTCCAAACCCCCCCCCCCCCCCCCCCCCCAAAAAAACAAGGGGATTATATTATACTATATTATTTAGTTAGTATTACTGCAGAGTTTAGCTCCAACCCTAATCAAACACACCTGAAGCAGCTAATCAAGGTCTTACTAGGTATACTTGAAACTTCCAGGCTGGTGTGTTGAGGCAAGTTGGAGCTAAACTGTGCAGGACACCGGCCCTCCAGGATCAAGTTTGATGACCCCTGTTCTACACTCTAGTCCTGTATCCTTTAAGAAAAGTAAATAGAGCCTTACTATTTTCCCATGTTTTCTCACACATCCCCAGAATCCCTTGCAAACTCCATTCTCTCCAGCTTATACATTTTATCTCGCAATATATTCCTTTCTGAATTAGATTTTTTTACACCACATTATTTCATACTCGATATGTTTTTGGGACGTGCACATTCTTGAGTATATTCACATGTATACTCAAGATCAGTGGGTTTTACCTTTATCTTTTTTTAAATTATTGAATAATAGCCGGCTTTTGAACATTAATCAAGATAGACTCTATCTCACGTTAAGTCCATTTTTGTTGTATCTGTTGTTTTAGATATGTATCTGTTGACTATGTAGCAGTTAAATAAAGTAGTATTTATTTAGCTAACGTTAACTAGCTATCCTGACTGAAAACGTTAACCAAACAAGTTATTTGATATTTTCCTGTGGATCTAAAATCCACATTTTATACATAACTCTCAATATATTGTTTCATTATCTTATTTAGGGGTCACACTAACACATGATCAAAAGTGACAGAAAACCTGGAGTGTAACTTTCTGATCTTTTAATTAAATTAAAACTGGCCCCCAGTCTTTGCCAGCATGAGCAAGTCATTGAGTCATTCATTTATTTGATTCGTGCAAACCGGATTCAGGAATGAAGTAAACAGCTGTCTTTACGAATTTCACTCCTGTTTGACACACACCTCCAGAGCAACTTAGCAATTGCTGTCTTCCACTTGATATAGTTGTCTTGAAGTGACTTCCATTTTATTCTGCACTCATTTTATTAATATATATATATATATATAGATTTTATTTAAAAAATATGTTGTAAAATGTTTGTTTTACATATATCTGAAATTCTGTCAGAATGATTGTCTTCCACTGTCGTATGGGGGGAAAGCCATCAAGGAAATGTGCTGCAATTAACAGCCACATGATGGATACACACCTAGCAAGACCTACTGAGCAGGAGTGGAGAAATATTGCCTCAAAGTTTTCAGCTAGATAATTTCCCTAACAGCATAGGGGCAATAAACTGGGATGTGCATCTTTCTCTTTGCACCACCACCTTCAGGCAGCCTTTACTTTAACCCTCATGCACTGTTTCTGGATACATCCTGTATGAAGTGGGTAAAATTGATCCTAATTAGACTCAATACAATTTGCCAAAAATGAAAAACACTATGAAAAACAAAAAAGAATCAGGTACAAACAGTAAACTTTTACCATCAACACTTGTCAAACATAAAAAAAATACATACACATATCTATTTATACTACGGGGCCGTTGAATGCTTCAATCTGATTGGCTGACGAACATTCTAAGGTCTGCAATTATTTTCAGGGAAACGCAAGGTGAACGTAGTTCCAGGCAGGTCTTGACCGCATTACATGTCCATATCACTACGCCAAATGATTTGAGTTATTTCAAAGGTCCTTACAGCCTAAAACAGCAAAATAACCAAAACCCACAACACTGGCCAAACAAATAAATATAGTAAACAATATAATAAAAACAACAGATCATTTCCATGTTTTTGCTACAAAATTATGTTTTATGTATGAAAAGCACATACTCTATCTCTCCCTCACAGATGCACATACAGTTTGCACACACGCTAACATACACGCTAATGTTGTTAGCGCCACTCTGGCGACTTTATCAGTAACATCAACTTAAAAAATACGCAAAATATGGCATTTTGTTAAATATGCGGTTTATTAATAAAGATAGCACCTATTTGAAAATTTGCTTTGATGTTCTCAGAAATGTGAGCTCCAGCGGCGTCAGCGGGCATTCAGCACTCAAGAACCCACCGAGAACTAGCTCACCTCAGCCTACTGGAAGGGAAACAAGGATTAGATGGAAAAAATCAAAATGAACATTACTAAACATTATAATTTCCCACCCATCTTATAATGAGAGATGTATGTGTGTGTGTGAGAGAGAAAGAGAGAGGGAGAGAGAGACCAAGAAGCTGCTATGTGCTCTACATTACTGAATACAATTAAGTGCAACATTATTTCTGCAAAACAAAAAAATATTACACCTCTTGGGAATGTACGTGTCCAATGTGACACTTTCGCTAGGTTCGTAACTTTTTCACATGACTGTACATAAAATACTTTGTGCCAGTCAACCTCTTTATCAGGGTGCTTATTTCTTGCAACAGATAGTTCAGACATGTCCCCAACGCTATTTGAACATTCATGCATGTGAGCAGCAGCTGTACAACTCTATTCAGCATTGGGTGAGTGACTTTTTTGGAACAAGATGAGGGTGTTATATGGTCAATTGTACTTGATTAAAGTTAATAGTGCATCATTCAGATTTGCTTTCAGATAACATGAAAAAATAAAAGAGCACCGACAAGGGGAAATAGCGTTAGTCAATCATTTTTAAAAGTTGTTTTTGTGTAATTTTTTTTATCATCTAGCTTGTTAAATGTGTTTAAAGTGTTTCAAGCAATACATATTGTGGCGACAATATAAAGTGTGAATAGATTTAATCGTTTACATAGCTAGGCCTATCAGGGTAAGCAAATATATCCGTGTAGCTTTTAGTTGGCAGGAACATTGGAGTGAAAAAAGAAGCCTGGATGAATGAATAATAGTGTGCTGTTCTTGGCGCAGTTGCACTTATTATAATTACAGTATGCCGCGAAAGGAAATTTAAATTCACACATGCATGTTGGCAGGCAGTTTTTTGTGCACACACTCTGAGATGGAGTGGAACGCCGACAAGTATGCCCATCCAGCTTATTTTCAATGTGGAAGTAAGCTATTTTCTGTGAATGAGTGAGACTTCTGGTTTATTAGTCACTATAGGTAAATAAGAATAGCAAAGGGCAGTAAACGGTAAAACTGTTTGCGCTACAAACCAGTGTGTTCATAATTAAAATAATACATTATTTTTGGCCCGGTTTCACAGACACGGCTTAGACTAAGCCAGGATTAGGCCATAGTTCAATTAGGACATTTAAGTAATTTTTTATAAACGTGCTTAGAAAAAAACATTACTAGTGTGCATCTCGAGACAAAACAAATGCACTGATATATTTTAAGATCAGTGCAAGTTTCTTTCAGTTGAAACAGCTCAGCCTTGCATTTTAGTCTAGGACTAAGCTTAAGCTTTGTCTGTGAAACTGGGGATAAAATAATGGTAAGACACACCAGTTTGCATATTCTCTAAACCATCAGAAACCAGGGGAAGTTTGCTAAATAGTTTGTCAAACAATTTTTAAATGAATAAATGGATTTCTTCACATATAAACTGATTAGGTTGTGAGACATTTTGGATGTGAAAATGTTTTTGAGTACACTTTTTAAACCCACACAAAAGAATCAAAGAATCATGTAAAAACCTTGTAAGCTTGAGATTATGACTTGTGACATTAGAACAAAACATATATGATAACATATGTATAACACTAAACTGAATAATACACTCTCATACATGTTTTTTTTAATTCATTAAACATTTTCTTTTAACTAATGTTTGTATTAAATTTAAAATGCTTATATTTACAAAATGAGCCTGAAATAGCAGGACCATTATTTTTATTTAAATAAAATAATGGTCCATGTTTAAGACAATTGCAAACTTGGTGCTTAATTAAGTTTACCCATCTATGCAAATGTATGTTAATGTAGAGACAAAAGAATTAGTTTAATCACCGTCTATCTTTTGAGCAAATAGTGTTAAATGCTATATAAAATTAATTTTAAAATGTGCATTTAAGATAAATTTTCAAATTTTATCTATACACAACAAAAATTTTACATGGCATAAATAGGAAAAAAGTAGCTGTATTTTCAAAATACTGTATTTGGGTTTAAATACATTTTTTCGCAACCAGAATGTACAGGAGGTTATGTCAAGATCACAGTGTGGCTAAACAGTATGGTGTGAAAGGAGGATGTGTGTTGACTCAGTCTGCAGCACTTTGATGTTGTCCAGGGGTACCCTCCTGACATCCTGCATGACCTTTTGGAGGAGATTGTTCCTGTCGAGTTGTCAGTCTGCATTTCAGATCTGCTTTGTAAGAAATATTTCACTTTAGAGACACTGAACCATGCTATTAAAACATTTCCGTATATTGACCAGCCTCAGCCTATTATCCATGGCTTCTCTACCAAAGGGACCATAGGTGGAAATGGCCATGAAAACTGGGCTTTAATCAGACTCTTCCCACTTCTCATTGTCCATAAAGAAGACAATGCATGGAACATTCTGATGCTCCTCAAAGACATAGTTGAGTTAGCAGTAGCAACAATACACTGATGATGAATCAATACATTTCCTTGATTGCAAAGTGTCAGAACATGGAGACCTGTTGCAAAATACATTCCCTGGTTTTAAATTACACCCAAAACACCACTTCATTGAGCATTATCCTGAGATGATTAAAGGAACACTCCACTTTTTTTGAGAATAGGCTCATTTTCCGACTCCCCAAGAGTTAAATAGTTGAGTTTTACCGTTTTCGAATCCATTCAGCCGATCTCCAGGTCTGGCGGTAGCACTTTTAGTGCAGCTTAGCATAGATCATTGGTCATTTTTGAGCGAGATGCTAACGGTCTAATCAGATTCAAAGAGTTTCGATATTTATTTTAGTTAATATAGCTGGGGACTACTTTCAGGTGCTGCATAATATCATTGCGCCTGCTGCACCCATGGTACAAGCAGCAAAGTTCCTTGATTATTACACCAGAATGGGAGTATAGTTCCTAGCCATATCGGGCTAGAAAATCGCAACTTTTCATTTTCTGTCAGTCTTAGTACACGATGTAACTACAGAAGAGTCGAGTTTTAAATAGGAAAATTATCGAAACTCTTTGGTCATTTTTGAGCGAGATGCTAACAGTCTAATAAGATTCAATGATCTATGCTAAACTATGCTAAAAGCGCTACCCCAAGACCCGGGGATCGGCTGAATGGATTCGAAAACGGTAAAACTCCACTGTTTAACTCTTGGGGAGTTGGAAAATGAGCCTATTTTCAAAAAAAGTGGAGTGTTCCTCTAAGGCTTTTGTTCCAGCTTCAGATGTCTGGACAATGTGCTTCGAAGAGCATACATTTTTTTAAACAGGTCATTTGTAATGCTCATAATTTGAGAAATATAGCTCTTATGCTTTCTGTGAAGCATCAGAAAATGATGGCGTACTATTTAGACTCGAGCTCTTTTTTTCAAGCCATCAGTTGAAATGAACAAGATTACTTCATTATCGATTGCGGCTTACCCTGAGAAGGTCCAACAAGTTTTCTTCCAGAGAGTTCCTCAGCTTACATCAGTTCTTGTTGCATCTTTAGTCTCTGTAGATGGAACTAGATATTGTACGGATATGAAACTCTCTGTTGGTTCATGTTCATGTCTAGCTAAATTTAAACAGATCAAGCAGATAGTGGCAATCAACTCTGAGATCCTCTTTTTCTGCAAAGAGATGACTGCATGGTAGCATGAGCATTTCAGATTGTTTGAGCTCTGTGACAGCACTAACCTCTCTTTTTGTGTGGTGCAACTAATTGAGCTCTCCAGCATACTGCTTTGGAAGCAATTCATAGTGACACTTAGGCATTTAGTATAGTATTAAAGAAGGTTTTTATCTGAAACTGTGGTCAGTAATAATTGATATGATGCACGTTAATCAATGGTTTGCTTCAGTGCCGTTTTTTTATTTATTTTTTTGGACTCTCAAATATGGTATTCACCACCTTGAGGGTCATTCTCACTGAGGCAAATATAAGAAAGGGATGGTTTACCCAAAAATGAAAAATTATAAATGTCAAGTTATTCCAAACCTGTATGAGTTTCTTCGTTTTGGTGAACAAAAATGAAGATATTTTGAAATATGATGGTTTAGTAGTATTCATTGACTTCATAGTACATTTTTCTACCATGGCAGTCAATGGCTACTGGTAACCAACATTTATTAAAAAAAACAACAACAAAAAAACATCTTTTGTGTTCATCAGAACAAATAAATTCATGCAGGTTTAAAACAACTTGACAAGAGGGGGTTCAAGATGGTGGCTTGAAGGGAGGCTGTGTGTAGTTAAGCGGTAGTGTCACTTGCTGAGTTTCCTACTGCTACAACCTGCATATTATAATCTGAGCACGCTCATGTCTTGCGTTTGCCGTTATGAGCATAAATAACTACTTTTTGAGGCAATCAGAAAGCATGCCACGTAAGAAAACGCCGATTGCCAACAGTTCCGACGAGGCCGATGAGCAAGCCTACACTGCTAGTGCTAACACGAGCTCGCCTGCGTCTCCACTGTCTGACGCGGTTGCGGAGATTACAGCCAATATATCTAAACTCATCGATGAAAAGATGGACCCGATATCACAGTTGCTACAACTGCATCGTTCTGAACTAGACGAGCATAATAAGCAAATCACTGAAGCGGAAATGAGGATATCTGCTGTGGAAGACGTGGTAACCCCGATCGAGGCTAAGTTACGATCCCTTGAGAAACTTGTGCATGACATAGGTGAACGGGCAGAAGACCTTGAAAATAGAGGAAGAAGGAAGAATATCCGCATTGTTGGGTTACCTGAGGATGTGGAAGGTGACAACCCTTTGCATTGCTTCGAAAGCGGGTTGTATAAAGCTAGAGAGAGTGCACCGATCACTCGCCCCCAAACCTTCCTCTACGCAGCGACCGTGACCCACCTTGGTGAGGTTTCACAACTTCCAAGACAAGCAGCGAGTGTTAAATGCCACACGGGATCTGGGGATCAGTGGCTCCCCTTTGAAATTTGGAGACAGCACGGTGATGCAGGATGTTCGACGAAGTTAAGAAACGTCTAAAATCCCTAGGCGTGGAATACAGGCAAATTTACCCTGCCCTCCTTAAGGTAAACTTCCGTGGCTCAGTGAAGGTGTTTCATGAGCCGGCCGCTGTTGAGGCGTTCCTAGACTCGCTGGATGCGGAGTCCGTCGGTAATACTTGATTGCCCAACATGCACCATAGGCATTCCAGATAATTATACATTGGTGTGAGTTTAAATAAGGAAAATTTAATTGGGATATTGAGACATGTTGGCTTATTGTGTTTATTGTATTTTTATTAAGTTATGCGGTCATGAATGGTGGCACTGCCGCTTGACGTTCTGGTTGGATATTTCCTCGTTTCCTTTTGTCGTTAGGGGACCTCTCTTCACTGGTGCTCCCCTTTATGCAGTGGGAGGTAAAGTGTGTAATTTCGTTGATGTTAAACAATTCCTGTTCAAGTTCTTTGTATCGGTTAATTTCTTATTTCCAGGGTTTTTAACTTTTTTTTTTGGCTCACCACTTGTTTGTTTGGCTGACATTTACATTCAAATTGTAGATTTGGACCACATTATGTCTGATATATACTGAGAATGTTAAAGCTGAAAGTCTGTACATGGAATGTTAATGGTATTCATACAGCTATTAAGAGAAGAAAAGTTTTAACTTATTTAAAAAAGGAGGGGGGTACATATCGCTTTACTTCGAGACCCATTTAAGTGATCAAGAACATCTTAAGCTATCACAGGGGGGGGTTTGGCCAGGTCTTTTTCTCATCTTTTACTTCGAGGAGCTAAGGCGTAGTTATTTTAATTAAGAGATGTATACCGTTCCAATTCGTAGAAGTTATTAAGGACACAAGAGGGCGCTATTTAATTGTGAAGGGGTTATTATATGGGGAAGAAATTGCTTTTATGAACATTTATTGGCCTCCTGGCCATCCGGGTGATTTTTTTGACTACAGTGTTTGCCAAATTGGCAGATTGGGGAGTTAAGACATTGTTTATTGGGGGAGATTTTAACTCATTTATGCCCCATTATAGAGGTGCATCTCAATAAATTAAGAATGTCGTGAAAAAGTTCATTTTTTCTTGTAAGTTATTTCAAAAAGTGAAACTTTCATATATTTTAGATTTATTGCATGTAAAGTAAAACATT
>JAFVLL020007695.1:0-22468 GCA_021397915.2 Tor tambroides
CAACCCTAATAAACACAACTGATAAGAAAAAACTAAGAAGAAACATAGTTATTTCAAAGAAAAAACATCAAATTCAAACAGAATTTGAAATGCAAAGCGTGGAATATCAGTTACATTTTTTTTCCCTGTAAATTTTACAGGAACTTACCGTTAACCATTTAACAGGTTTTTACTGTAGCATTTTCACAGTTTTTTACTGTTAAAATCACGGTCATTTTTTACAGTGTAGTGAAAAACAAGTACACTTTAGCATACTTTTAGAAAGAGTACTCATTATGAAAATAATATACTTACCTGAATATAATGTTTTAGGACCATTATGTTATTTACAATTAAATTAACATCTGAGTGTATTCAAATGTGCTATTTTGAGACACCATGAATATGAGCTAAAATGTGCTTTTAACTTATTAAAATAATGTATTTAGTTACCACTTGCAGTGCATTCGAACCCAACTTAGTACCCTTAGATTTTTTCACATGGGATGTCATTTCATAATTACTTATGAAATATGGTTAAAGTTACTGCTGAATGTACTAACAAGCATTTAAGACTTTAATGGCATTTCTATTGAAACTTGTATGTCATGCATTTAAATATATTTATGAACACACATATGAAATGATCAAGCTGCAATTTAGTTTTTAATATTAATTTAAAATATATTTACTTTAAATACTGAATAACACAGTTAAAATTATAATCAAATACTTTACATGTGCTTTAGTATGTCAGTCACCACATCAAAATAAGTGTACTTCTATAAAAAAAACTGATTTAAATGTAGTTTAAAGTAAAATTGTTACTGACATTATTACAAAATACACTTTTTAAAAGTGTGTTAAGAAACATAGTCATGAAAGTGTCTCTTTTTAAGTGTACTTAAGTGACTTTTTATTTCATTGATATTATATGTGATCGGCAAGCACAGTGTATTAAAAACATACTTGCATGATTTAAAGAACACTACAAGTGCACATTCAGAACAATTAAGCACACTTCTTTTTGACGAGTCCAGGTCTCTCTCTCTCACAAACCTCTTCAGGAATCAAGAAACAGCAAAAACAAGAGAAAGACCTCAAACTTGATCCAGAATGTAGCTCTGGTCTCCTTCCCAAAGAGTTACAAAGAAAGAGAGATGAAATGTGACAGAACAGGACTGAGCAGCGGCGCCGAGGGGAGTCTGTCTTCAGCACGTTATAATTTAACACACATTACAGGAACATCATGTATACGACTGACTCCATTGATTTTACCCTACAGCTCTCCTCCATCCTTCAAGGCATTTCAACAATTCATGCTTGAGTTGCAGCTTTATTTTCACCTCCACCAGCATTTGCTTAAAAATGAAGTACAAATAAACAAATAGAAAATGATTCTAAATGGACAAAATCAAGTCATTTGTTCTCATTTGTCAAGCCTGTTTCACTCAAGATATAGAAGAAAAGACGATTGCAACTTCCACTTCATGCCAACTTTAACAGTTGAGGCCAAACTCAGAGCCGTTGGTAACAGCCGCTGAAAATATCTGCTCCTGACAGCCTCATTTTAAGCTTTAAATGCTAAAGTCTTGATGCTAAGGAGAAGGAAAGGCAGAATTGAATCGTTCGGTGTGAATAAAAACGGGTTAAAACAATAAAGCTCAAGCTGCTGGCCTTTACACCTTCCCAGCCGACTCCAAGTGAGTCGTAATTGCTTTAGGACTTCGAATCCACTTTTGAATTCAAAGCTTTGGACAAATAATTGGATTTCCAGCAAACGTGCTGAGCTGTGTTTCCTTCTCTATCGGTCCGTGTCCTGAGGGCTAAACACCTGGCGGTCTGTATACGGCACTGGGGTTGGCTGGAGACTCTATAGGATCACATAAGGACGGTCATCAGCTCTGATGCAATAACTCCGGCCTTCACTGCTGGGAAAATGCAGAATAGCATTAGCATTAGCCAAGATATCTAAAGCAATTACGGCTCTTCCTGCAATATTTCAGGTGAATGTTTGACACTGAGCCCAGCAGTACAGGAGGTGTCTGACCACAGCCTGAGTGGACAGAGAAAAACATCTTTTGTCAATATATTTGACAAGCATGTGAGATCAGAGATAAGGAACACAAAGACAGAAAAAAGTGACTCTCAGAATTCGAAAACACGACAATAAAAAAGAAGCAGAAATAATAGCATTTTATCCAAGCCAACAGAGCCAGTGACTCTTCAGAAAAAAAATGGGATGAGAAAGTAACTGAGCTGAAAAAAAATAAAAAAAATAAATAAATAAAAATAAATAAATAAATAACTAAATAAAATACAAAAATAAAACTGTTATGAATTTGTTTGTTTTAAATTATTATTAAATTAATAAAGTTTATTATTATTATTATTATTATTATTATTAAAATTAAATGACGAACTTTTGAATTTTCTTTTATAAATTAATAATAACATTATTTATTTATTTATTTTATATTATTTTATTCTATTATTTTATTTTATTTTATTTTATTATTTTGCTTATTCCTGATAATTTAAATTGTATATTTATTCCTTTGTATGAGCTCTTGGAAACCACAACAAATTCCTTTTGTGTTTGTGCACTCTTAGCAAATAAAGCTCACCTGATTCAGATTAAATGCATAAATCACTCATTTTTCAAAGGTGCTTTTGCCACATAAATTAAACCTAGAAACAATCAAATGGAAAAGTACATCAATGTATACTGTACAAAAAAAAGAAAGCTCCAAAAACCTCATACTGCAAAACAAGTATAGCATGGTTTGCTTCTCTCATTACCAAATAAAAGACTTCAAAAGTGATTAAAAATAATCACATTCTTCACTTGCACACATTTCAATGCAGTGTAAACACAGGCGATGGGCAAAGCTGGGAAAAAAAAAAAAGAAACCTTCAGAATAGCTGCAAACTTGCACAGGTTCCTGGTAGAGCGATTTGACGTTGAAAAGTTGTCAACATGCCTTTAACATTTGTTCCCGTTGCTACGAATTTACCTGCTGCATCCTGACAGTGAGCCATTACTGAGAGCGAGAGCGGAGCTGCTGTCCGAGTGGACGGGACGCTGTTCTGCTGCAGGCCATATGTCCTCAGGACACACTACAGCAAAGAGCCATTAAATATTCACTCCGGAAACATTCCTTCAGCTCAGAGCCTTCCAGCTCATCAGATGCACCACAAACACCAGCCCACCACCCTCCAACCCTGACCGGCCAAAACATAAACACATGAGCGTGATCAGACACGTGTCCATTAAACCAAAGTTTATTTTAAAACTAGTGTGAAACTAGACAATTTATTATGTAATATTAATATAAACTGCTGCAGTGATGATGTGTTTTAGGCCAAACCGCAAATTTGCATCACCCTGCTTCCCTTGACAAAACCCTGCAAAAATATTTCCCATTGGCTTTTGGATTATTTGGATGAATTAAGTTCTGTGAGCAACAGACGTTTGTGATACTTACATGTTTTGTTCATCATGATAATCCTCACCAGTGTTGGGGAAAGTTACTTTTAAAAGTATTTTTAAAAGTAAATATTGCATTACTCCCCAAAAAAGTAATTAATTACATTATTTAGTTACTTTTTATGGGAAGTAATGTGTTAGGTTGCTTTTATGTTTACTTTTTGCAGGGCTTGCTTGTTTTGTTTTTAATATAAAAAGTTCTATTTTTGGTAAAACGTGTTTGAAATGAAATATGACTTAGTCATTAAATATAATACAATAAATAAATATTCATACAAAAACATAAGAAATGACATTTATTAAGACTGATTTTCAGAGGTGCGCTGTTTAGATCAGGTTTGTGTCGACAAGCCTTTGAACAAGTCATTTATTCACATAATGTTCTCTCTCTTAAAATGTAAACGAGTGTAAATATTAACATTATCAAATATGTCTAAAGAATTAAAGTCTGTCAGATAAAACATGAGAATATTGATGAAATTCAACCAATCTGCTGTTTTAATTTGACGGTTACTCCTGGTGAGAGGATTCTGTAAATGTTTACTTTACATAGAGTTACGTTTCAACTAAGTTTAAGGGCGCAACTCAAAAATATTTTATTATTATGAGGCCATAACCATGTCTTCAACATTGAGGGGGCATTTATTTATTTGTTTGTTTGTTTGTATATAAATAGAATGGTGAAGGAAATGCAAGGTCAAATTCTAGTCTGAACTATTTGCAAACAATATTTTAAAATATGTACACTCTTATTTGTATGCTTAATGAGTTAAAAACACAAAACATGTATTTTCCCGTCACATTCAGTGACATGAATCACATAAATTGTACCATATTTTCAATTCAGAATGGCCATATTTAAAGGAAAAAAAAAAAATGGCATTGCTAGATATTACTGTCAGTCATTTAACAATTCCATCATAAAACAGTTGTCAAATATTAAATGTTTTGCTACTTTCGTCTCACCTCGCTCTCTTTCAACATTAAACTGATGCTTCACGCTAGAATTCAGTTCTGCTTCTGTGACGAGTAAACCCCGCCTACTTTGATTTGATTGGCTGTCTCAGTCAGCCTAAAAATTATACTTAAACATTTTTATTTTTTTTATTCTAACAATAAACAGAGCTCTGGTGCCACCGGCCCCTGTTGTGTACGGCACATTTTGGCTAATGTAGGGTCACATGTGTTCTCTATGCATACAGCGAATCTGCATGCATGCCCAGTTTAAATAGTATGTACTGTGAAAGCAGTAAGCGTGTAATGTTAGTGTGCTATTCTGAACACAGCCAAGATCTGTCAGTTGATTCATGATGTAACCAATGGCGTGAGTTTAGGGCGGGACATGTGTCTGAGTGACGGGTCAAACCCGTGCAATGTCACAGAATCACACACTCGACCTCAGTCTGAATTTAAGCGTAGGAAGATTTAATCTTCTGTAAACTCCACATGATCCTTGACTAATTATGAATAGATTCAGAATGACCCAAGCGCGGGAATCAAGTGCACCTTATTTGAGAAGCCCAACGAAAATGATCCAAGTGCCATAATCCATAATTCACAATCACTTCAGGGCGATTCCTTCTGAATCAGTACTCAGAAGTGGGTGCTAACGCCACACGTCTGGGAGTAACTCGATCGCACAGTCATCGCAGTCAGAGCATAACGCCACATGCATATTGCTAATGGGCCTGGACCGGGCTGCCAGGGCACGGCCGGTGATTGGGTTACCCAGCGAGTGATGCTAAGCTGCTTCCCCGCTAGCCGCGGCGGTGACCTCCACCTGGCCGGGCGCCGGTAAGCAGAGCAGCCTGCCGGAAATTATTTATAAGCGCTGCCCCCCCCACTCTAATTTAGTTTCATCCCGCAAGGCCCTAAAGCTCTACTTGACACAGCAACAATGGCCGCTGAACTTTTGATCCAATGAATAGTTAATGACAGATTTGATTACAAATAAGGTTCCTCATTAGATGATCTCATTGTCTGGCTGCGAAGGGCAGCTGTAGCAAATAGGCCCAGACGTGAAAGTCGGCCGCTAAACCTATCTGTAACGCTTAGTGCGTCTATTGATTGCTCATTTCTTAACATTTACACTGCGCTGAAATCAAAACAAACATGCTATTTTGAATGTTCCCCGAGCAAACGGCTGCCGGCGCTCAGCACTTTCTTTTATTTATCTCTCGTCTGCCGTCCGTGATTAAACCGCCGCGGCACCAGCTGGCTCCAGTAATTGCACAGGGAAGCACTTACCAGCACTGGGCGAAATCATCAGTAGCTACATGTTTCTCAGCGCTTAGAAACATTTCCAACAAGGCTACGGTTACAGCGGCGCAGCAGGCGAGGCCATATTAAGCATTCTCATTATGTCGTGTGGCCGCTTGAACCCGGAGCCCTCTGCTGACCGCACACAACACAACACAACACAACACAACACACGCATTTATCGAATGATGTGCAACAGTGCAAAATAGTGCAAAATGCATGAAATGTGCAAATATACATTCATATACAGTATAAATTGTATAGTATAATTTTTTCTGATTATTTACACAAAGGCAAGAAAATGAACAGAATTGAAATGAACAGCTAAAGTTAGTCTTCATCTAATAATTTTAGTTCATTTTAATATTTTCTTTCCTTATTAATATTTCTCTTTTGAAATGTTGATATTTTTGTGTTTTTGTGTCGTTTGTTGAAACAGGATGAATGTTTTGCAGAGTTACAAACAACGGACACCAGGAAACTTTCCAGAACTCATCAGATCCGTTGATAATACTTACTGATGTTATGCTGCTGTTTTATACAAAACATACAAAACTAAAAAAAAAAAAAAAAACACTTTACATTTACAATTAAAAGGGGGAATAAATAATAATAATAATAATAATAAAAATACTAATACAACAATTCCAACTATTAATAAAAACTATAACAGTATCTCAATGATTCTAAAAATAACACTGGGCCCATGTCATTGAGGAACTTCTGTAAGTTAAAGGGATTGTGTGTGTGTGTGTGTGTGTGTGTGTGTGTGTGTGTGTGTGTGTGTGTGTGTTTTGTAAAATTTCTATTAGAGGAAGAAAAAATAAGTGTTTTTTTTTCTGAATAGATGTAGCAAATATTAACTTATATTCTGAAAAAAGACAACTAATTAATTTTGAACTATATTAATATGTTTTTGATTTTTTTAATGGTCGGTTATCTTATACATCAAAATAATAGGCACATAAAGTGTACTGCACAGTAGTTTTGACACATTTAATGTCATGTTTAATATTCTGCAATGCTAATGTGCACAGCCCGTGTAAGAGGGATCATATGGCCCTGTGTTCACCTTGAAATGTCCTCTGAGGTGCACACACACACACACACACACACACACACACACACACACACTCGCACACACACACACACTCGCACACACACTATCCAATTATCTTAAGAAAAATGGTTTTGCTCAGTGATAATTCTCCAACAGTGATTACAACTATTTTTATGTAAGGCAACTGTAAGGTAGAGCATAATTGAATGCATGTTGTGAAGTATGCATAATGTAAAAATGCACTTGACTATATGATCACTGTAATATTAAACAAGTGTCATTGCATCAAAGCAAAACTCTCAACTATCCGTCAATAAACACATTTCACACAGAGAGAATCATTCACAATACTGCTGTTTGTCTAACAAGTTCCTTTGACTTTGACAAATGTTTAATTGCATTGTGAGGGTGAAAAAAAAGAGCATTCTGTATCTGTCAGCGGTTTCTTTTATGCAACAGTAGAGCCAGGGCAGCTTTGTCCGACACTGAGCTGTAAATAATTTAGCGGGGGAAAAAAGAAGAGGAGCCATCGAGTGTGACAGTTGCCCTTGTTGTTGTGGCTGCTGCCTAACGTGGCCTGTAGGACAACACTGGCAAGGTTATAGTTAATGCATGCAATAAGAGGAGACGCCACACACACACACACATATACACGCACGTAAGCTATAATTTAATACCTGTGTCTACGTGCACACACTCACACTTATGCAAAAACATGCATTGTCTATATATGCACATATACTGGAACTGGATGTATAAATACAGCACATATATGCATAAAAAAAGTCATGCAACATTTCATTAACAGAAACACACACACACACACCCACTACTTAAACAATCCATTGTACTTCCTTATGCACACACACACACATACACAGAGAGAGAGAGAGAGAGAGAGCGTGTGTAATCAAAGACTCCACCTCATGGAGCTGAAGCAGGTCCTGCGTGTTGAACACATGAGTGCGGCTCTAAGGTGTCACTGCAATGAGGCGAAACGTGTCGTTCATGAGCGGAGGTGTTTTATCAGACGCACAAAACTACTCGGATATCAGCGAGCGTCCAGCTATTCCACCATACTGCCACCAACAATCAACACACATCAGTGCTGACTGATTCACTCAATATGCATTTCTTGAGATCTGTATTATTAATGCAGTCAGTAAGCTGAGGTGGCTGAGCTACAGACTGAATTCATGTTTCTTGTGAAATTAAAAAGCATTCAATCCAGGAGTTTTAAAGTTAACTGCAACTAAAACTGAAAATAATACCACGACCGTAAAAAAAAAAAAAAAAAAAAATCTGATATGGAAATTAATAATAACTGTATAGACATATTAAAACAACAACAACAAAAAAAAACTAATAAAAATAACAAAACACACAACAAAATTACTAAAACTTTAACTTCCATTAAAATAAAACCAGAAAATATAAATATAAAATCTAATTTCAAATATTAACACAAACAATAATATTATTATCTCAGTGACACTAAAATAACACTGATTTGATCCAAAGACTTCTGCTTAACCCTGTAAAGCCTGACATATAAAATAATAGTCAGAAGTTTGCATATGTGTTTTATGTTTTGTATTTGATGCACTTCTTGAGCAATTTGAGCTATAGTAGCTCGTCTGTTGGATCGGACCACACGGGCCAGCCTTCGCTCCCCATGTGCATCAAGGAGCCTTGGCCACCCATGATGACCCTGTCGCTGGTTCCCCACTGCTCCTTCCTTGGACCACTTTTGATAGAAACTGACCACTGCAGACCAGGAACACCCCACAAGAGCTGCAGTTTTAGAGATGCTCTGACCCAGTCATCTAGCCATTACAATTTGGCCCTCGTCAAGCTCATGAAATCTTTACACTTGCCCATTTTTCCTGCTTCTAACCAGGCCCATAGCCAGCTATGAGGTTACTGAGGTCCGGACCTTGGTAAATTTTTTATGTTCAAAAATAAAATTTGTTCTCTGAATGACTAATTTGCTGTTTAAAACTCTTTATATGAATGTCTGCATTTATAGTATTTAGAAAGTTTGCAAGAACGTTTAGCGTCTGCGGCATGAAAATGATCGCTGCGAGCAGGGCTGTAGCTGGGGTTTGCAGGTTGTCCCCGTAGGCCCTGTTTTGTGTATTGTGTAAATAGCACAACTAAATAAATAGAACAAAGATACAAATTAAATAATGTTTAAGTTTGGTGTCCAGGTATAGAAACTGAATAATCAAATGTTAAATATCATTGCATAGTCTTCTCTGTATAAATTAAATATAGATTCTTGTTAATTCTTGTTAAAAAGTAATTCAGTAAAGAGCAGTGAGTGATTTTCTCTCTTAATTTCTTGGATTAACATTAGGGACACCGACAGCAGCTAGTAAATTAGTCGCGGATACTTTAAGAGACAATGCATCCAATATAACGATATACATCCGATTCTTTCTCAACTATTCACCTTCGCTTAAACAACAATTTTTTTTTTTTTTGGAGGATACGCGCAAAGACAGGTATTGTGACATAATTTTGTATGTATTTGTCGGTTCAAGAGCAAGAAGAGGCAAAACTCAATTCGGTGTTCAAGGGCTATGAAATGCGGCTCTCTGTGTGCGCACAGAACACAGCGGGTGCTAAATTAAGCTTTTCACTTATTTTTGTGTTTGTGTGTTTAAAGTGGCGAGGTGTATTTGTTCGTTCAGGCGCGGGAGGAAGCAAAGGAGAGCTCAGTTCAGTGTTTGTGAGTTCTCAGTTGAGTTTTTCCGCATCTTGTGTTTGAATGCTTTAAACTGTTATAAATGTTTAAATTGGCAAGGCTTAAAAACAAGTGGAATTGATAAGCTTTCGTGATGACGTGCAGCAGTGGCCCGTCAACTGTCCTGAGCATCTTTTTAGGCTGGTCTCGGCCAGTTGGTTGAAATCGCCAGGGGTCTCCTCTCAGCCAGGGCCGGTGCCAAGGGGGGGGCATTCGCAGGCCGTGCACCCCAAAAGAGTTACTGTGCCCCCCATTTCCATCCTGAAACCCAACCCCCCCCCCCCAACCCACCCACAATGTGATTTCTGCATACCCCCTCCCCCCTCCCCTCTCCCCTATAATTGTCACCACCTTTCACACCACTAGCGACGTCCCTGGCTGCGAGACGCTGGTGGAGTAGTCTCGCGTAGCCAGACCTTCAGACTGACGGCAGAAGGTCTGGGAACTTTGGCTGCTTTGAATGGCTAAGGCCCGCCCAAGAGGCCATATGACTGACAGGTAAAGCAACCAATCACATTTCGTTTTGTGCCGCATCATGTTTAGGGGCATGGAAATGTTGCCACAATAACAGACCGGTGTGTAAAACTCTTGGACGTATTTTAAAGATTCTATGATGTGTACTTTAAGCGTGCGTACGCTCATATTTGATCTTAGAGTGTGTGTACGCTTAAGTCCATGCCAGCGCTCATATTTGTAAAAACTGCCTTTGATGTGGAAAAGTGCTTAGCATCACGTCAGGGTCACCACCACATGGACTTTGAGTTTGTTTTCATTCCCTCCGTGTTCTCTGACCTAGTTTCTGTCTCCCCTTGATTGTCATTTGGTTCAGGTGTGTCTTGTTAATTATCTTCATTTGCCTGTGTATTTAGCTTGAGTCTGTCCTGTGATCCCCTGGCTGGTACTGAATGTACGTCCCTACGTGTGTCTCCTGCCTGATCGTGGAATTACCCTTGCTCTTGTGGAATTATTAAAGACTAGTGATCTTATCTCCTTCGTCTTCGTGCTGCCTCACTTTACAAATCATAGTGCTGACAGAATACCGGACCGACAAAAAGTATAGCGGCGTGTTCCCCCTCGTTTGTTTTTTTTTGTGTTTTGAAAGTGTTTTGTTTTGTTGTTTTTTTTGTTCATGAACCCCCCTGAATTCCTCCTCCTCATCCTGCTGGAGCAGGGGGAAAGTTCTCTGGAGGACTGTTCTGTCTCATACAAGACTGTTCCTTGAAATAGCTCACTGCACCAGCTATCCGGACGACGCGCTCTGCTCATTTTCCTTGTATTAGGCTGGAGGTGGAGACAAGGGATCCTCCAGCCACGACGCCTTGTATGTCGTCCAAAGATGGTCCCTGGGAGAGTTTCGCCACCTTTGAGGAGTGGGTACTGGTGAGAAATGGATTTCTCTCCTTGAAAGGAGCGACAGAGCTGAGGACTGCCCCGGAGCCAGAGCCTCATGTGATGTCTGATCAGGTGCGTGAGCCAGCAACGAAGCCCGCCGCAGAGGATATCACATTGGAGCACGAGAGTGCGGAGGGAAGCCCCGCCCACTGCACCACCGCTGAGCATGAGCTGCCGCTGGACTTTTATTCAGATGTACCCAGTCTTCCATCATCTGCCTGTCCTGTCATGACCATGGAGGTTTGCAATGAACTCTCTGTCTGTCCCGTCACGACCACAGATGTCATTCCCCTGTCTGATGCACTCCCGGCATTGGGAGTTGCAATCTGGTGTGTGTGGGCAGCACACACCATCCCAGAAAGCCCTGATGCTCACAAATTCCTACCCACCCTCCCTCTCATGCCTCTTCTTCCCTGCTGCTTCAGCTCTGCCACCGCTGTCTCCTGGCAGCCTCTCAGCTCCCCCTCAGCCCTCTATCTGTGCGGTGGGATCGCCACGGGTCTGCCAGTCTCCATCAGAGTTGTGGCTGGAGGATTCCTTGTCTCCGCCTCCAGCCTCTGAGTTCCGGACTCCGCCTTGGCCCGTCGACCCAGCGGCTCCACCATGGCTCCTAGCTCCCTCATCTCCACCGTGGCCCGTCAGTCCACCAGCTCCACCAGGCTCCCTCGTCCCTCCGGCTCCGCCTTGGTCAGTCGTCGACCATCCGCCGCCTCGGGATTCCACTCCTCCCGCTGCACCTCGTCCTTCCGGCTCTGTCAGGCTCCTCCTTCCCTCCGGCTCCACCTTGATCCTCTGTCGCTCCGGCTCCACTGCAGCCTTCCGGATCCCCGCCTCCGACTCGGTCGCCAGAGCCATCTGCTCCGCCTTAGCCCTCCGGATCCTCTGAGTTGCGAGGTGGGGCCTCCATGGTGCATTACCCTGCTGAAAGAGTCCAGAGCCACCAGGGTCAGAATAGGTGCCAGAATACACAGTGCATCGTAGTTTGTTGCATATGAGGATGCATAGCCGCAGACCAGTCAGGATGCCCATGCTGACCTCTATCCACCACCAAAAGCACATGGGCATCAGCAATGGAAGAAAGTGGCCTGATCTGAAGAATCACGTTTTCTTTTACATCACGTGGATGGCCAGGTGCGTATAAATAGCTTACCTGGGGAACCCATGGCACCAGGATGCACTATGGGAAGAAGGCAAGCCGGCCGAGGCAGTGTGATGCTTTGGGCAATGTTCTGCTGGGAAGCCTTGGGTCCTGCCATCCATGTGGATGTTACTTGGTCACGTACCACCTACCTAAGCATTGTTCCTTTCATGGAAACGGTATTCCCTGGTGGCTGTGGCCTCTTTCAGCAGGATAATGTGCCCTGCCACAAAGCAAAAATGGTTCAGGAATGGTTTGAGGAGAACAACAACGTGTTTGAGGGGTTGACTTGGCCTCCAAATCTCAATCCAATTGAGCATCTGTGGGATGTGCTGAACAAACAAGTCCGATCCATGGAGGCCCCACCTCGCAACTTACAGGACTTAAAGGATCTGCTGCTAACATATTGGTGCCAGATACCACAGCACACCTTCAGGGGTCCAGTGGAGTCCATGCCTCGATGGGTCAGGGTCTGTTTTGGCAGCAAAAGTGGGACCAACAATATTAGGAAAGTGGTCATAATGTTATTCCTGATTGGTGTATAATGCAATGCAATCCAATGATGATTGAGAGATGAAGAAATAAATGGTCCTCAGAAGATATGAGATGTTTTGGAGGCTTGTGAAGATCAATCCTCCGCTGAGGAACAGTGAAAGTAGAGCTTCTGGAAACAAACGCTCCTCAAAAGATCCTGAGGATCAGATTTGAGCCGCACAGATTTTTCTAAAAAATAATTGATGGAGAATCAAGTAGAGCTGAGTTACTACAGTTATTCTGACGTTTACTTGATAAAAATCAGTCAAGATTTGACAGAGAAAAGACATGTGAAGCAGCAGCTGAAGCTGGATGTCTATACAATTACACTAAAAGAGCTTTTACTGGATAAAAATAACTGTAAACTATCAATCAGACAACAGAAGAGATGCAGTAGATTGAGTGTGACAGTTTTGATCATGTTGATCATTAAGAAACATTAGAAATTCATGTATCACATATGATACAGTAAGATTTATAGAGTTAGATGATTGAAATAAACTTTGTGCGCAAATAAAAATTGCTTATGCATCAGTTTCTTTACAGGATAAACTGGATAAGTTGCATCAGATAATGAAGGAAAAGCATCATGAAGTGCTCATCACACATGTTCTGAGCATCATTTCAGTCTTAATTTGTTACACTTAAGGTCAGTATCTGTAACACAGAAGCAAACTGTGGGTATGTTTGTGAGGGGCAGACACAGATGTAATGAAATGGATTTTGAAGAGTCTGTGAGTTTGAGGAAAAGCCTCCGTGGAGCGTTTGAGCTGCGATCTCTCCTCCCATCATCCTCTCTGACTTTTAACTCTGCGAACCCCAGCGCCTTCCCTTCCGCTCATGACAATGATAGATTTGACAGCAGGAAAGTGTTAATGATGGCGGGCGCTACTTCAACAGCATTTGCATTTCCATTCATCTCTGCAGCATTTATCATTATGAGGTGGCTGCCAGATCTAATTAAAGTGTGAGCTAACGGGGCGACAGAGACGCCCAGCCACTCGCCGCCCAAACACACGCTCATTCCAGCAGGAAGCAGCAAAACCAATTAACTCCCTCGCAAATGAAGCCATCGGAGGCCTCTTCATTAGAATTAGCCAGAGAAGAGCTGCGGAAGAAAGGAAAATAAATAAATTAAAGAAGTGGGGATTTGGTGTCATACGCGCTTTTTCCAATCATCCCTCTGGCACTGCCTCAGAAACCTGACTTGGGAGGTCTGAAATCAGTCGCTCATGACATTAAACAGACTGCATTAAACAGACTTTAAAATACATATGTATGCTACTTGAAAGAAAATATTACTTTTATTCAGCAAGGATGCATTAAATTGATCAAAAGTGAAAATGAAGACATTTATAATGTTACAAAAAAGTAATGTTACTTAATGTCACAATTTCTCTTTCAAATAAATGCTGTTCTTTTGAACTTTCTATTCATCTGTGAATCCTAAAAAATAAAATAAGTATCATGGTTTCCACAAAAATATTCGGAGATGATCATGAGTCTAATAAGTGTTTGTTTTTTTTCAGAAAGTCTTTTCCTAAAGCTTTTAGCTTAAATGTTTTTTTTTTTTCCTAATCAGTTGCCACAGTTAAATATATATTTTCAGTTTTTGTCTGAAAAGATGGTCTCCTTTACAATTTCTTCTTTGTGAATGTTTGAGTTGACTTACCAGCAAACCATGGTTTTATTGGAGACATTTGTGCATGACTAACAATTTTTCCAATTTATTATTTCAGAAGACTGATACCTGGCAGAGAAATGGCAATCTAATCAGCAGTTTCTGTAAAAATCCTTATCCAGCAATCAGGAGGAACGGCAAAGGTTATACAAAAACCACAGAAATTGAGCGGTCAGAAAGCGTGGGAAGTCTGTTCTCATCATCTAATGGTGAATTATTGCGCATCTGTTTTTTGGGACAACAAAGGCCTGCCCCGGGAGCGTGAGCGGGGCTGGTAGTGCGAGTGTTACGGTGGCATCCTCGATTTATCAGCGGCCCAGCGGGTCACGGGTGAGTGTGAGAGCTGCCATCCTTCACCAGGGATGGATGCCCACAGAGGCGTCCATATGTAAAGCATTCCCAGCCAAAACCCCAGGCCGCTGCGCTGGTCATCCTCACCTCCAGACCGCAGGACGGGAGCACGAGATGATCCTCTCCGAGCTGTGCCACCTTACCCAAAGACATTGGGATGAAAAATGAGACGCCGGAGGACTGTGGAAATGAGCGATAGCACAAAAATCAAACATTCAGTGATTCACTACATAAACTCTTAACAGTACAGGCACTGATGGTTCCTTTAACATTTCCATTCTTTGTAATGAAAAATAGGGTCTTTAGATTATTAAAATGTTCCTTACATTAAGAAAACAATGGCTCTTTTAAGTACTGTTCATGAATTATAATTAAAACATCAGTGCAATTGCTTACAGATCATATGAGCAGGTGCATAAGAATAAAGAAAAGCGAATAGTCTAATAAAAATGACCCACACACTGCTATAGGGTGCCAAATCATGTTTTACTTCAGCATCTCAGTCATGTTTAGTTTAATTTAGTTTAATTTATTTGTTTACAGGGTAATGCACATAAAAAAAAAAACATGGCTATAAATGTGCCAGAATTAGCCAAAGAGGATATTTTTCATATGAATGTTAAAAAGTCACCCTAAAAACAAAACAAATAATCTTAGACACATAGTACAACCAACAAAGAAGAAGAGATAAAAAAGCAGAATGCTAAAAAAAAAAAAACAACAAAAAAAAAACGAATACACGATTGCACATAGAAAATCAAACTAAAACACAATAATAAGTTATCTAAACAAAATAAAATAGGAAAAATATTGTGACCTTTATCAGACATTGCTTTTAAAAGGTAACAAAGGAAAACAATGCTGGATGGAGATCACCTGACCGAAACTCTGCATTAAAATATGAGTGTGTGGGATTCGTCTGTTTTTGAAAGATCTGATCACTGAAAGGTTCTTTGGGGAACCAAAAATGGTTCTTCGTTATGGCATCACTGTGAAAACCCTCTGTGATCTTTATTTTTAAGAGCAGAAAAGCGCTTCTGGCAAACTATGAGTGGGAAACGAGCGATCACATGAAAGTCAAACAATTTAAGGGACACTTATTATGATTCACTTATTATTCACTTATTATGATTCCAAAGTTTATTTGGTGAAACAAAAGTGGATCTTCTACGGCACCACTGCAAAAAAATTAATTAATTAATTAATTTAAAAAAAAAAAGATTAAATAAATAAATAAATAAATAAATAATATTAAAAGTGTAATCACTCAAAATAAACAATTTAATTTAAATTTAAATGCATTTTACAATAATAATTAAAAAAAAAAAAAAAACAGACAGACAAACATAAAAACAGACAAATAAATAAATAAATAAAGGTCCTTAATTGGCTCCTTAATGGTTGCTTGAAGAACCTTTAACATCCATGAAAAAGGTTCTTGAGATTATTCATATGTTCTTCAAATTTCAAATAACTTCAAAGAAATAATGGTTCTTTTAAGGAGTGAATGAAACGTTCTTTGGGGACCGAAAATGGCTCTTTAATGGCATCACTGCTAAAAGCATCTCTTGGGACCGTTGTTTTTAAGGGTGTAGAAAAGCAGAAAATATGCCTGGGAGATGAAAAGCGAATCGTGTGATAAGCATGACGTCGACCAACGCTACAAATTAGGACCGGCTGCTTTGGCCACCGGAGTCACACGCTCATTAACGCTAACAAGCTGAGGAACAAAAGTCAGCTCTTGAAAAAAACGACAGAGACAAACGCAAGAAACACAACTTGAAGCTTCTTGTTTGCCCTGGCTGCGTTTTGTGATAAGAACAGGCTGAAACCCGAGTCTCCTGCCCTTCTGCCATATGTTCCAGGAAGCACAGACTCTTCAGCACCAGAGAGCCGCCCTGAATTATTGATTAATGATTAGCAAATGCAATAGAAATGTTAAACCTGATGTTGTGTGAGCGAGTGTGTGTTTGGCAAAAAGGAGTGCGTGGAGTCGACGGAGTGTGGACTAGAAAGGAGGAACGAAATTCATTATTGATAGCAGGACAAAACAGCTAGTGTGGGAGGTGCAGAGCGCTGCTGATTTCAGGCCTGTATTGATTACTGGAAACAGCAGGAGGTGAGTGTAGTGTGACAGACTGAACACAAGCTGACAGCAGACCGACTGTCTGTCCCAAACCCGGCTCTTCAGCGGGGCCGAGAAGTGTCCTGGGCAGCCGTGAATATTGAGCAGAGCCTAACCACTTCTCATCACGACACACAATCATATTTACACAAAACTATACTTCACTACAAATCAATAAATGTCACTGCATTAGACTTAAACAAAAATGTCACCTGATCTGATACTGTGTCAAAGAAATAAAAGAAACAGCATAACTTCAAACAGACACAGTACTATAAATTATATGTATATATATATATATATATATATATATATATATATATATATATATATATACATATATGCTGTATATATAAATAATTTATTAATTTATAATACTGTGTCTGTTTGAAGTTAGCCTATGCTGTTTCTTATATATATATATATATATATATATATATATATATATATGTATATATATATATTCCATTTTTATTTAAATTTTACTTAAAGCTTTAGTAATTTTGTTTTGTCTTTTGGGATTATTATTATTATTATTATTATTATTATGTTATATTGATTAGTTTTACTTATTTTACATCGTTAAAATTAATGAAAATGAGAAATTTTGCTTTGCCAACTAACTGAAATATTTATTTTTAATATATATATATATATATATATATATATATATAATTTCAGTTAACGTTTATTTCAAATAATGACATTTATTTATTTATTTATTTATTTTATTCTATTCATTCATTCATTCATTCATTCATTCATTCATTCATTTATTTATTTTTGGACAGACAAACGTTTCTTGGGTTTGTAATGCTAAACTAATAGATAGAGATGTTGAAGATGAAAACAGTTAATGTGATTCTTTACACCTGTGTGAACTTTAGCAGAGATGGCTTCATAAATCCACTAAAAATCACCAATATGTATATATAATAGAATCTATTTGCATTCTGTATTTGAATTGACCTCATTTGATTTCTTAAGGTACTAAGCTGTGCTTCGTGAATTGATGCTGTTGATGAATATTAAGGGACTGTTACGGCGTGGATGTTGCAGGTAAGCTGAGCGTGTGGCTTCACGGCTCTGTCCTTCACCTGAGTTAACTCATCTGGTAATGAGCTCCTTCAGCACAGCGGAGAAACACAGAGACGCCCGCTTCAGATGATATATTGGCCTGTAATAACACTTGATCATCACATGTGAGTCTAACTGAATTATGGGGAAGAGGATAGGCTTGACATATGTTTCAATATCGCTGAATGATACATTATTCTCCGCTGAGCAATGGATTTAATGAAATATAAATGTCCATTAATCCTCACAGACTGGGCCGGCTGTTCACAAAGCATGACTGCCATCGCTGGACAAAGATAGCACAAGTGAAGGAAAACAGAGGAATGATCGCAGGAATGTATAACAATTTAGATGAAAACATTAGTGCTTTTTGCTCATGCGAATCTCTTTTCCATGATGCCCGAGTGTTGCGTTGTGAGTTATAAAGACATATTCCTCAACATGACGGATGCATCAGTTATGTCTGTAGCACAAGCAGTTCACAGGTTTAATAGTTTAAAACTAATAATTACACTACACGCTTTTTCCTAGAAGGCTGGTATTAACTGCTGAGGTATCTTTACACATGAACTATTTTGTGAAATCAAACACTGATATTAGTAAGTCTTGTATTTCCTTAAACAGACACCATTAAGCGGGTGGAACCGATGCTTAAATACACAGCAACATTCATTATTTACACTCAAAGTCTGCACATGTACGCATAAGTATCTCATAGAGCATAAATGAAATGATAAAATCATGTCCACAAAGCAGTGTTGCTGTGAGTTTTAACAAGCATATCGACACACAGTGACTGCTGGGTACACACAGGCAAATTTAAGCCCAACATCAATATTAGCATAGAGCTGGGGAAACACCGTGCCTTTTCATGATGTTATTATAATGACAAAACCACATCAACAAATGCCAATATACAGGAACTATAATGTAATTAGCATACACCTCTGTTGTCAAATGTAAAGAGACCCGTCTCACTGCTGTTTACGTCATTAAAACAGTCAAATCAGCCTCGTCCTGCAGTTCCTACACTGCAAAAAAAAAGGAATTTGAATAAAGCTGATTTTTTGACCCCACTGGCAGATATTTTTCCTTGTTCTAAGCATAAAATCACTTAATATTGAGCTTTTGTTTTTTTCTCAGAAAACAGTACTTAATATCTCATGCTAGTGTTCTACTCAAGTAAATGTTCCTTTATTTAAGAATTGTATTTATTTATTTATTTTAGAAACATTTATTTTCATGTATGTATGTATTTATTTGTTTGTTGCAGTGTTCGCCATGTTTAAGCTTTGTGCTATGCTTAAATTTCTTTACCTAACCTGGTGCTCCCACTAAAAAATGACTGGCCTTTTAAAGTTTCTGAGTGAAAAAAGTGGACAATTTTGGCAATTTTTACTGAGAACTGAAGAGCATAAGATCAGATCAATGAGGCCTAGATCAATCAGTTCCAAAAAGAAATGCAAAACCCATGCTAACTGAAAGAAAACAAGTTTATAAAAAGATATTTGGTAAACATTTTTGTTTAACACACTTTTGTCCACTGGGAACGCCACAAGTACAACAAGGAAAATCCCCCAAAAATGTAATAATTGGAATGCTATGGAATATACTATGGAATGTCTTGAGATGAGTATAATATCCTAACGCTGGTATGATTTTTCCATTGTTTTTGGTTTTTTTCCTATCTGCCCAATCTAACCGAGCCAAACCCTGCCTGGCTTCTCAAATCAGTCAAGATCGGCCAAGCTCATATGGCTGTTATTCCAGTGCATTTAAAAAATAATACTGATAATATTAATAATAACTGGCACAGACATATAAATGCATGATGAAGTTCTTTCTTTGACAGAACAAACAGCCGGCACAGATGCAGGTGAAGTCCATCACGTATGCATCCAGCACTCATCTCTGCAGTCGGCCCGACCTGGGCATAATTTATTGACTGAAGATGGAGTCAATAGATCCTGAAGCACACTTAAACCCAGACGGCAGTGATTACAAGGTGTTGAGCGCACGCCGCAAACTCACGCAAGCTTGGGTCTAGGAAAAACGTTATCTCTTCATGAGAGGGCTAAAGCTGTCAACTTGATTAAGGACGCAGATGAGCATCTGAGGATCCGGCCGAACACACCGAGATATGCAAAAATACAGTCTGTTGTGTCGAGTGAAGACGTTCATGTTTGAATGCAATCGTCGCTGCTCTCGTGCATCACTGGATTTCAATATAAGCACATGGAGTTATTCAGATAAGAGCACTGTTATTATGCTGGCACTTATTAAACAGCACTGATTCTGAACAATATTCATGTTTATGTAAATACCCAGGCAAGATGCACAGCAAACTTCAAGCAAAGAAGAGCCAAACATCATCGTTTTTATAGTAAAATGATGTATTATGCAACACAGCAGATGTATGTTTGATTCAGTATAGTCACAATATTTATAAAAAAAATAAGAAACATAAAAATAAGAAAGAAGCAGTGTTTGTATTTAATTATTTTCTAATTGTTATGAAAGCGTGCAGGTTCATGGGCTCCACCTGAGGGCCTCTTTTGTCCTTCTAAATGTTATAATTAGCTAGACAAGTGTGCGGCCTGTTATCTTGTCCGCTATCTCTGAGCGGGTGTTAAAAACAGGCGCAGTTGTTTGTAACGAATATGTCTGCTTTCCCGGGCCGGGCCGACCCGATCCGATGGCACTGTGAACATGAGACCGTGTGGAAGCCAGCGCTCGCTGGGGCCACTGACTGCTCCTCAGCTCTGCTTGCATAAATCAGAAGTTAAAACGCCCAAATTATATCAGCTTTCCTGGGTGAGCTCGTCTCGCCTCAGACTGACACCAGACAGAAGAGTTAGCAACGACAGACTGAAGAAACTACTGACTCTCTTCATACAGTTCAGATCAATTATAATAGCACATATCAATTTCAGCTTTTTTACCTTCTAACTTGATTTTTCACCAAAACTGATGGTTCTGTTAGTATTTGGTCACCCTCAGATTGTTTTCATCCCGTATGCCACTATTTGTTTAAAAAAAAAAAAAAAAGTTGCAGCATTTATCAATACAGATTTGGTACAAAGATTTATTTTGGACTGTTATTCACACATCTAAGTTTAGAGAAACTTGAAATGTAGCCCCAGTCATAAATTATATTTTTATTTTTACATGCACTGAAACAAAAGGATTCACTTTGAAACATTTCTCACTCAGGAACTGCTGGCAAATTTCACAAATAATTACAGAGAAGCAGCAGGAAACACACCGAATCAAACATGACATTTGTAAGTAGAAAGACTGAAAGAGTATTTTTTTGTAAAATGTACTCTAGAAAATATTTTATTTTCCATTTACAACTTTGCAAAACCCTTTTTTTTTCTTACAGTGTGGTCAACTATACTGAAACCTTTGTATAAACAGAAGTACACATTATATGTTCAAAAATAGTACTTTTACAGAAATAACATGCTTTAAAAGCGTATAATTGGGTGTGAACTTCATGCTTTCAAGCACTTAAATGCATGTTAATTGCAGTTAAATGATTTAACGATTTATTATATTTTAATTTATATTAAATGCAATTAGTTAAACTTTAAAATGCTTTCTATATCTACTTAAGTAGGACTTAAGTACATTTTATATGTAATTTAATAATTACTTCTATTGTCTTTGAAATATGGTTAAAGTGTTACTGCTGAATGCACTGGCAAGCATTTATGATCAACTAAAATATACTTTAATGGCATTTCTATTGAAACTTGTATGTCATGTATTTAAATATATTTGTAATTACACATTTGCAATGATAAATCTGTAAGTACATTTAAAATATATAACCTTTAAATGTAATAACATGATTTATTATGTTAGTCATCACATCACAATAAGTGTGCTTCTTTAAAGCATGACAAAAGATAATTAAAACAATGATTGTTTTGGTGTCTCAAAGACGCTTAAGTGCATTAAAACTCTCTTCAAGTACACTAAAGTGGCCTTTTATTTCATTAATATTATCTCTAAGTACAGTTCTTTAAAAATAAGTTTTGAAGTACACTACGAGTGCGTATTCAGTATATAGTTAAGTGCACTTAACTTTCACGAGTCTTTGAAACTACATGAGGGAGCGTAAATAATGACTTCTCATTTTTGGCTGAACTATTCCTGTATCATTGGTACATTTTAGAGTTTGAATGCATAAAATATACTGCCATTGTGTCTTGAACACATGTAAGACATTCATTAGAAGTTAATAATAGCACAGAAACATGCATAATGCAGCGTGTGCTGATCTGAAGTGTACTGTGTCTGTGAGCAGCTTTCTGTCCCTGTGTGAGTTTGGATTGACATCGGCCTCTGTAAAGTTAACCTGGGACACATGTGGCTCTGTCGAGCAGCTGTCCAAATCAATTTTGCGGTTGTAGTGTACACACACGCCCGGGACACACTCCGTTCCAGACGGTGAGCCTCAGTCCTCGTCCCACGGGCTCCGCGGGTGGAGTTATCACTCGTGACTGCACCATAGTGCCCCACACACTCACACACACACGCACACGCACACGCACACCGACACACACACGCACACACGCACGCACACACGCACACGCACACTCACACTCACACTCACACATATGCA
>JAFVLL020007697.1:0-35805 GCA_021397915.2 Tor tambroides
CAGGGGCAATCCAGAATTAAAGTCAATGAACATGCAGTAGTCAGTATTACAAATAAGTTGGCTAAGCAAACTAACAAACAAACAATCTCTCATAGGCAAACACTTGAATGAACACACAAAGATACTCTCTCAGTCTTACTAAAGCCTGAGACACACTGCACGATTTTATCAATCCTATAAGATGATTGCATGTCACACTGTGCGAAATGGATCTAATAAACTTGGCTACGACGTGTGTAGACTGTACGATGATGACACCAATTGACTCGTACACTACGACACACGTTTCTACAGAAGAATAAAACGTCATCAGCATGCGCTAGTGGTAAACAAAAAGAGCATGATGAATCACACTTTGGCATTTGTAGTTTTTATGTGTGCTGAAAAAAAGTGGAAGCAGCAAAAGAGGAAGGAATAAGAGCTTGAGGTAAGCAGTTTTGTTTTAGCGCCATGTCGCATTGATTTCATGTCACATTTTTATTGGCTGGTCAGTAAACGTAGATCGTAGCTGCATACACACTGTGTGATGATCATGCTGAATTTCTGACACTGTCAGAAAATTATCGTAGACTATCTTTGGTCGCAAGACCGTGACAACGGCCATCTTTGAACCTCTCTCACTGCACAACACAGGACCACGATTAGAAGCCATGATCTAAAAACTAACTAGCAAAGTCAAACATGGCAAACACAGCGAGTGAGCACATGGCCGATGAAGGAGGCTTTTACAGGCAGCTAGGAGTCAGCTGACCAGGCAGGGCACCAATCGGGCTTCTTCCTTGGCAAAGACACACAAACTCCTCCCAAAACAAAAGAAAACACAGAAATGGAACAAAAGGGATGTAACAATATAGTGTTTGCCCATGTTCTTTGTCTAGTCTTGTCTTCTGTGGGTGTTATGTGTTGATTCTATGCTATTCATGATTCCTACAGTTTCCATTCCTTTTACTTCTGTTTATTCTATTATTAAAATTCATCTGCATTTGGACCCTCTCATCTTTATCTCTAAATTTCACCAAGCGTAACTATGATGTGACTTTGTTGTTATATTTTCTCGACTTATTTTGTTGACGTTATGATTATCTACTAATGCTGGGCCTCTGGTGGTTAGAATGAATTAAAGAAAACATAAAACAATGGGAAGAATGTGAGAGGTTTATCCTAATAACACAGAGAAAAGTAACAGTTTCCAGACTAGCTACAAAGTATATTTTGACATTCTGTGACCTAGCCTTTTTTTTCTTCTGTGGAAATTAGTGATGTGAGTACTAAGCTCAGCTATGCTCTGTTCTCAGTAATGCTCATAAAATTTTATGTAAGCCAAAGGTTTGGCCAGTGTTCTTTGCCTTATAATGGTTTCCTTGACTTCATTGGCACATGGACCTCACAATGAGAAATGACAAACCTAAAACTGTGGGGTACAGAGGAAGGTGGTCACACTTTATTTTAAGGTCTAATTCTCACTATTAACTACAACTTTTGCCTTAATAAACTCCTAATTTGCTGCTTATTAATAGTTAGTAAGGTAGTTGTTAAATTTAAGTATGGGGTCAGATTAAGGCGGAGGTCTTCAACCCTTCTCCTGGGGACCCACTGTCCTGCAAAGTTTATTTCCAACCTGCTTCAGCACACCTGCCTGTGTATTTTCAGGCAATCTTGAGGAGCTTGATTAGCTGCTTCAGGTGTGTTTGATTAGGGTTGTAGCTAAACTCTGCAGGAGGAACAGGGTTGAAGACCTATGGATGAAGGGATCTAAAATATGGTCATGCAAAATAAGCCATTAATATGTGCTTTATAAGTACTAATAAAGAGCCAACATGCTAGTAATATGCATGTTAATAAGCAACTAGTTAATAGTAAGAACTGGTCACTTAAGTGTTAAGAAAAACAAAAACAAACAAATAAACAAAAAATATTAGAGAAGGCTCTGTAATTGTCAGAAATGTCAGATTCTGTCATCTCCAGTTGGTAAAGGATGTATGTGTTGCTATGGTATCTCTACTCTCCTGCCACCAGTGTTATTTCATCAGTGAGTGCGTTTACATGGACCCTCTTAATGCGATTATAATGAGATTTTGACAATATTGCGATTAATCTTTACCTCATGTAAACGCAATACTTCGATTTAAATAATGCGATTAAGCTCATAATCGCAGCAAGCATAATCGTATTAACATAGGTGGTGTACACCGATTTTAATCGAAATATACAGGCATGTAAACACCTTAATCGCAGTATTGCCGCTCTGACCAAAGTGCGCATGCGCTTGTGACATACATGAATAACGTGACACGCACCTGTAATAATACGGAGATTACGCTGCATTCACATGCTATCGGAATTATCATAAATACGAGTCTCCTCGTCGGAAATTGGCCATATAAGGCCTCTCTAAGGCCGTTCGTGTCCAATTTCTGACTAGGAAGCTCATATTTACGATCATTCAGATAGCACGTGAATGCAGCATAAGAAACGATGGCGGGGAAGAAAGCATCGCATTCTGGGGAAAACACAACTAGCTGCCAGCAGTCATCCAGAAACGGCGAGAAGAACGCGACGGCAGGTATAGGCAAATAACTCCATCACATTTCTATGGCGGCCAAAAGCGTGGAATACAGCCATACAAAATTATTGTGCATTAGACGTAAGTAAATTAAAACAGCGGCCAGTAACACACCTGCTCTTTCTGAGTCCATCATTTGTGCTGTACAGTGGGGTATGTGAATAATGGCAGTAAAAAAAAATAACCACAGTTCTTAGCGAGTAATAAGAATAATGGAAATTGCATGTAAACGGGAGTAAGAGCTTTGCTCTTGACATGTAAACATCAAAATGCGATTAAGTCCTTACTCTGATTATTGGAAATAATCGCATTATTCGTGCGCATGTAAACGTAGTCACTGTCACATCAGCAAGAGTGCTGTTGTTCCAAATACCAGCACGACCACGATTTGACTGTAGGCACAAATAATATGTTTTTGTAATGCCTCTTATTCTTAACTCCTCTTATTCTTAACGGCTTGGTTTGAAAAAATGATTATTCCGTAATAATAATAATAATAGTAGTAGATTTTCAAAGTTCATCATTCCTTTACAAACTTATCATGTCAGGACAGACTAAATATGACTGTTTTATAGTTTTGGCGGTTTGACCTTGGAGGGACAGCTGAATGAAAGTCTTATGGGTTTGGAACGACAGGAGGGAGAGACAGAATTTTCATTTTTGGGGGGTGAAATAACCCTTTAACATTTATAATAGTAACAAAGCATATTAAACATGTTTATATAAATTTAAGCTTCTAAAAGTTCATTATATCCTGGAATACATTACAAACAGTTAGCATAATGCTAGACGTTGTACATGATTAAGGAAATATACCAAATAAGGCAGGTATATTACCAAAACTACTTTAACTACAGTGTTTGCATAATTATTATGCAAGTTGATATTCTGATCATATTTTTTCAAGCATATTTGACCAATTCCAAACCACATCAATCTTAATAACTGATGTTAATAATTAACCCTGCTGACCCAGTGAGCATTTCTCTGTCCAGTGGTAATGCCTTGACTTGGCAAATTCTAGTATTGCATTAGTGTTGTATCCTTCTCATGGGCATTTAATAATTTTTGACTTTTCAGAGGTTCATGTCTTTTTGGCTAATTTTATCTATAAAGAAACCCTGCTTAATAATTATGCACACCTGAATATAAGGAGTTTTTCACTTCCAGCCTTCATGGACAATTATATATGACTTATAAATGATTAAATACAAAATTAATAGTGGTTAAGATTGATGTGGTTTGGAATTGGTAAAATGTTCTTGGAAAAAAATATGATCAGAAGAACTTCCATAATAATTATGCATGCACAGTGGATGATATTTTTCAACCAACTGCGTTTGTTTTGATTTTGTGACACTAACTAACCAGAGACAGATTGCATAAGATGGTGTACTCTCCAGTAGCTTATAGAGGTGTTCCCGGTTGCCATGACTACTCTGCTTCAAAAGTGCTTGTAACGTTACATTTTCTGACTTGGCTAAAAGAAACAAGTGCTTCTTACATCGTGACTGGACTACACAAGTTTTAATTACACATTTAGCTAAATCTGGTCATTAGAACTGGCTAGGGGACGTTAGAGACGTTAGGAGACCATTACGACGCTGAGGTTGTAAATGATGGTCCTGTGCGGTGGCGTCAAGTTTCCAATTAGTAAAGTCATTAAAATGACCAAAATTTCGAGTAAATTATTTATCTGATAATTCATGTGTCAGTAGGGCTGAGTTTGAGAGTCAGGAGCACAATTGCGATGATTCAGAAATCAACCTGGTTCAAACTACCTTTAGATCCCATTAAGATCCCTAGCCACTCTCGCGCGTCTTGCGTCACTGGAGTCTGTGATCTGGATGAGGCGCGATTCAGTTGCCTCCGCTTTGCTTTCACTCATTCAACAAGCTGTGCGTTTTGTGAGAGGTTCTGGCAGGTTAACAGCAGAAACACATCCCTATCGCGGATCAGAAAGAAGAAATGGAGTTGGGGAAATTGAACCGAACCTCTGCAACCACACGGTAACGCGAGCGTCGATGAGGAGAGGACTGAAGAAGTAAGTTACATAAACAGAAACACAACCGGTTGTAAATACATCGGATGTGTTTTATTGTGCGTGTGTATGTGTGTGTATAAGAGAGAGGATGCGCTTGAGGTTTTGACTTGATGCAGTCGTCTTTGAACTAAAGACAGCAATAAACGACATCCTAGATGAATATTAAAGGAACGACGTATCAGTGAATAATTTTCCTAGATCAAAAGGCAGAGCAGTCACATGGGAGAAGAGAAAAAAACCCTGCAGCCTACAGAAATGGTTCATAAATTATCAGTGTTGCGTATAACGAACTGCGTAATACATGCACACACGCTGTATATACTCTCAACAATTAATATTTATAAGATTTGGAGAACTGTTAACAATAGTGTTTATATGAAAAGGACATGACTGAATACAGATCAGATGTTTTGAGTGTTTTGAGATTTTCTGGGGCAGGGGAAATGTCTCTTTTAATAGACAACTTAAAAAAAATAGTGCAGCAAATCATTTCTACATTCATATATGATATCTTACACATTATTTACAATATGAATTACAGTTATTAAGAACATTAAAGGATTATTCAGGTTTGAATACAAATTTTACACGTAAAATGTAAAGCTTATACATCCATAAAAACACTTACATTAATGTTAAAACTTGTGCATTATTTAAGGTATAAAGTTGTTTTTAGCATCATTTTTACAGTCAATGGGTTTAAGGCATAACTTTGTCAAGGCAATGAACCTGTAAAAATGCAAAAATGGAACTTTATACAAAATAAGTTTGTACTAGATTAACACTAAATCATGTTAACATGCATACTATTTTAGTCTTGTGGGTCCGGTTTACTTAAACTGGAACCAAATTTGTATGTGCTTCACTGTAGCCCAGATTTTTGCTTTTTGTGGTGATCTCAACATTATGCCACACATGCTGTCAATTAATCTTAACTTGTACTGAACCTGGAATATCCCTTTTAGAATTAATAACATCTGTATTTTGTTGTACTACATGGTCAGATTGTGAGTTTAAGGCTACGTCCACACGAAGCCAGATCTCTCCCTATCCGATCTTTTTTTTGCCTCGCTCTAAAAAAAATTCCGTAAACACGGAGTCGTCTCAGGAAATATCTGCAGTACACGGAATCACTGAAACCGACTGAAAAACGATGTAGTACATGCCAGACCAATATGTGTGGCGCTGTAATTTGCCAGAGATACACAAAACAGAGAAGAAGACTTGAGCATGGCAAACTTTGTGCGCTGAATACAAACTAACAATAGCAAAGTAGCAAAGAAGCAGAAGATTGTTTTAATAAAGCTAATGAGCTCAGTAGGTTCTGTGTCACTAACACAGGCACGTAGTCCGACATTGTTGTTGTTGTCGCTGTTATGTGACGTAGCGGTGTCTGATTAGGCGAGACATGGGCTGATGACGTCATCGTTTCAGAAAATAGCATGATTCAGCTGTCCATATTTAAAACGGAATGGTTAAATTTAATCCACCTCTGGGACCCGGTTTCAAAAATGATCGGTTTCACTCTTCGAAAACGCCGGATTCGTGTGGACGAAACGCCTATACGGTAAAAAATGTATGCGTATACAGCAAAACGCGTCTTCGTGTGGACGGGGCCTAAGTGAGCCACAGATGACCTTGTGGATCAACATCCACTGTGTGTGTGTGTGTGTGTGTGTGTGTGTGTGTGTTTGTGTGTGTGTGTGTGTGTGTGTGTGTGTGTGTGTGTGTGTGTGTGTTAGCCAAGGGAAAATACTGTACGATGTGAATCTCATTTTAAGAATGAAAACATACAATTTAAAACTGTTTAGTAAAATATGGGGTTATAGCCCACTGCCTAAAATCTGTTAAAGGCTGTCTAAAACTGTAAATTTAAGATATTATTGTTACATTTAAATGCCTTGCTCAAAAGTTAAAATGCACTTTTTTTTTTTTTGCATGGCATTTGATGCAGCACCCTTAGATCATGCATCCTTTGAATCAACAATCAGTGATTTAATCATTTGTGTATGTATTTTGTGTATTTTAGCCCTAATTCCCTAAATGACTGCATGTATGAAATTGTGTGCACTTTAGTTTGATAGCAACTTGATTGCATCTTTTCAGTGTTTCTGTTTAACTAGTGGTTCTTCATGGTTCTCAGCATATGTCGTGTGCATCTTTCCTGCAGTGCATGCAGCGTGATGGCCTTAGCCGTCCATCACTGTTGAGCTCCTTAATCAGGGTAGACACCATTCTGAATTTTACATGGATGAAAACAAGGCTGTGAGAGACAGACTTACAGTCTTTACAATGGCATGCACTGTATAAATGTCCTAGATCACATGTATTTTTCAAATCTCACAACTTTCAAAATAGTTTTACCAAGTTTCTGTCTACTGAAAGTCTCTTGGAAAGACTATTTATCAGCTGAAGAACTGGCATGTTGTTAAATAACAGTACAATCCATTGAACACACTGTACTTCATTACAGCTTATTTTCAGTCCTGTCAAAAATAAAATATTGCACTGCCCTGACTAAGGTCTATAGCTTCTCTTCTTCTCAGTCTACTAGAGAAGACTGATATACATTACGTTGAAATCAATAGATAATGCAAAAAGTTCAAATTAAATATATATATATGAGAGAGAGGTGAGTCTCTAAAACTGTCTGTCTGTTAGGGATTATTACTGCATGATTTTCGGCTGTCTGACGAAAGATTGGCATCATGAAACAATCGTGGCGAATCAGAAATCGCCACGATTGTTTCACGATGCCAGTCTTTCGTCTGGGACAGCCGAAAATCGTGCAGTGTGTCTCGGGCTTAACACTAAGCCTTTGCTTCACAAGCCCCAAAAGATTTTATGCTTTCACAATCATAAATGTGTGAGATAAAATGTCCACAGAATACTAAGTTTAAAGGGATAGTTTACACAAAAATGGAAATTCTGTCATTATTTACTCACCTTCATGTTGACCTCATATGCAGAGTCCAAACTAACTTTTTGCTACAGCCATATTTGGTGTTTGTTGAGTGGTAATTTCTTTCTTTAGTGGAATTTTAAAAAGTCTGCTTATTGTCTTCAACAAGCTGCAGAGAAAAGTGAGCAAAAGAAGCACTTTTTACATGGACAATGTAACAGATTCTGAGGCTTCGACCTACACACTCTTAAAAGCATCACTTTTAAAGTCAAGTCTTAAACTGCATAAAATTGCCTCAAACAACATCTCTGGGATGCAAGCTTTCTCACCCTCAAGGACTTGAGTCTCGATGGTGTGAGCCTGCCCACACAAAGAAGCCTTCAAATATTTCTTTGTTTACGTGTCCGTCGCATACACCAAATGACTTTTTACTTACAGATCAGAACCCAGCGATGATCTTTTCACCAGGTCTGTGGCTGCATCGCAGCTCACCAACACTGTTTAAAGCAGTGGTTTTCAATCCTGGTCCTGGGGATCCCACTGCTCTGCACATTTTGTAGATCTCTCTTATCAGACACACTACGTTCAGTTTGGAGTTCTCTACTAATAAGCTGATGATCTGAATTTGAATCAGAAGGGAGCCTAATGTGCAGAACAGGATTGAAAACCACTGCTTTAAATCAGTATCTTTATCTTTAAGAATGGTTGTACAAGTAAATTCAACCCCCACATAACTCACACACGAGAACACAGGACTGGCATGATGCTGGGGAGAAAGAAACACATGCTGCTGATTGTGAAGCACTGTAATGACAGAGGTGTTGGTAATTATAATTGCTAGACCAAATGAGTGTCTGCAAGAAAATTGACAAAAAAAAAAAAAATCATTACTTTCAGACACAGAAAAATAAATATTTTTATCTTCCGTAGTCAACGGGACATAAAGTTTTCAAAAATTTAATGAAGCTCAAGCCGATCGGAGAAATGTGATTTTATTATTATTATTATTAGCATTAGGGGTTCAAGCACATAGCACTGAAACCCTATTGTAATTGTTAAGATTTTCAAAGATCACGATTCTGACATAAAAGTGATCAGTCTTGTTTTTATGGTAGTCAATATGCATATAAAGGAGTTGCAGAATCCTTGGCTCAAGATGAACAAAACACACATGACAGATTTGATTGCTGCCCTGGCAACATTTTAGGCTATTTTGGATTTTTTGGAAAACCTACTTTTGCGTATTAGTCCTAACCAAACCAGTGCATTAAAATTCTCTGGAGAGTGAATATCAATAATTAAAAAAAAAAAGTTGAGTTTTCGACTCACAAAGGGACGCCAAAACGTTCGAAAGAAATGGGGTCACTTTTCACTTTTTTTTTTTTTGCTGTAACTCTTGAATGGAATTAGATATTTACACCTAACTAGATATACATATGTGGGACCTCAATCTGACATAACAAAAAATGTGGAATTTGGTCAGTGTTTGGGATGAAAATGTAAAGATGGCTGTAACTATACATCCGTTAGTCTGATTTACTTGAAATTTACTTCTCATGCAGCGTCTGTGTCCAAAGTGTCATGGCTATCTATTTGTGTACTTTGCCTCAAGAACCACTGCCTTCAATCAAATTGTTTGAATTATTCAAGATTATTTAAAAAACCTACTTTTCCGTACTAGTCTTAGGTTTTTTGCTTAACCTCAAAAACCACTTTAGTACAATTCTCTGGACTCTCTAGGTCAATTATTATTATGAAAAAAAAAGTTGGTTACAGGCTTGTTAAATAATATGTAATGGCTTTTTTTATATGTGCTTAAATGCCTTGAAGCACTTGAACCTCGGTAATTGCTGCTTGCAGCTTTATTCACAAATTGCAAAGCTTTGGAGAACACTAGTAGTATTAGGACAACACCTTTCAGATACCACAATGCAGTGTGGGAAAGAAGAGAGAGAGATACAATGCACTCATGCATGTAACAAAAAAAAAAAAAGATACCAGCAAACTCATCCATTAGACAATTTTGTTAGATTCAAATTTTATCACTATTTTGTGCCCATTGTTAAATTGAGAATTCTAGAGTTGGAAATGTACACTGATAATTTTGAAGCAATAATTGGAACAAAATTCAGCTGAATGTTGACATGCAAAATGTAATTATTTTACTGACTCCCATATAATTAATCTGACTGACCTAAAGTTATATGTAAATGTCAGGTTTATTTTAGTTCGGTGACAGAGCCCTGACACTCCCATCGTCTTGTCTTTGTGAAAGCGTGTGGTTTCGAGTTCGCTCAGGCCATGTGTTCTTTCGTCGGCGTGATACATTGTATGTTTGGAGTGTAATGTTCAGATCCTAGCACTTCTGTCAGTTTGGTTTCGGTTCAGTTTCGGGGTTCAGACATTCATGCTCTATGTTTTGTCTTTGTTGTGAGCACGTGTTGAGTGTTCATTCTCTCACCATGCGGTCTTGTCTCATGCGTTTTTTTCTCTTGTGTTGTCGTGTTTGTGAGTGGTCTCATTGGCCATGTGTTCTTGTGTTATGTTTTGTGTGAACAGATGGCTTTTGAGTTTGTTTCTATATGCCATGTGTTCTTCCCTCTTTTGTCTAACACTCTTGTTACCTGATAATTTTTTCCACCTGTCCTCCTCTGTTATCCTCACCGTTTGCTTTCCTATTTATTCTTCTTGTATTTTCAGTCCTATGATAATTTGTTACCTTTAATACCCTTGTGTTCGGTGTCTTGTCCCATTCCTTTGGGGTAGTTTTTGTTTCTTTTTTGAAATGTAATAAAAGAGCCCATTGCTCTGTGCATCAGTCCTCGCCTCATCCCTTACCTCAAGCCTGACAGTAAGAGCCTACTTGTTTAAATGGTATATGTTTCTCTGTAAAAACAAAACCAAAAATAGAATAGTTCTATTTCTTCATAGGTTTTAATTTATGTCATTTACTATGCCTCATAGAATTGTAGTTCTTTCCCTCATTAAAGCTAGTAAGTACACAATCTTTTGTCTTTTTGTCCAACTTTTCAAATGCTTCAAATATAAGTTTCTGCTGTTGTGCTTCTCCTTGTAGCTGGTTGGTTTGTAGCTTTCATGGTTTATAAAACTTTAACAGAGACTTTTTAAAAAAAATTCTTTCTTTTGTCCTTTTGTCCTTTCTTCTGTTTATTAGTGGCTGCTCCTGACCTCCTTGATCCTAAAACAGCCACTCACAACTCCAAACCACGTCTGTCGTTCTCGGCTCAGCCTGTGCTGCTGAAGTCTCCGGATGACTTTGAGCCTCGTGTGACTGTTATGCGCTGGAAAACAGTGCTGAGCGTCTTCCTGCTGGTGGTGCTGTACTTGATTCTCGGAGCAACTGTGTTTAAAGAGCTGGAACAGCCTCATGAGACATCCCAGAAACTGGCTATCCTGGTGGAAAAACTGGAATTCCTTGAGCAGCATCCATGTGTCAACTCATCAGACCTGGAAAACTTAGTGAAGGTGAAGGCTGACATGCAAAAAAAAATAAAAAATTGGACAAAACATTTGTTGGGCTACTTGGGTTACACATTTTAGGTTTCTTAATTTTAGGTTTCTTCAAATGTCAGGTGATACTGACTTGATGCTGGGCTCATTTTACTTATTATTTTCATTTTTAAAACAAGAACATTTGATTTATTTTTATTGATGAAAATAACATTTAAGAAAAAGAACACCTAAAAATGGCAAACTCAGAGCACTGTGGGATAGCAACTGCTATTATACAATTGTACTGCTCTGTCTGATCCTGTTCTGTTTATGACAACTTATGCTGATATTTGCACATTTGCATAGACCCAGGCATTGAAATTTTGCCTCCTGTCAAACCAGCGTCAGGATCAAGACTCTATACTAGATTGCTTCCATTACAATCGAGGAAACTGTCGATACTTTGATTAAAATAAGAGCATTCTGGTATTTTGCATTTGCTGCTCTGCTTACTTGATGGGAGGAGAAATTTTAAAATGTTAACAACACAGTGTGTCTGCTTTGTAAAAAGGCATATGTACACTCTGATGTAAACAATCCTCACATGGAGGAGAATTATGGCGGAAGGGTAAAGTTGGAAGTTTGGAAATATTTTGGGTTCCATAAAATGCAAATGGATTGTTGGTTGAAGAAAATTTCCCTTTGAGTTAGACATGTAGATGGAAAGTGGCATTGCAGCTAAGGATAACTTCATACTTTTTGGCTAGTCTTCACAAAAATCATCCAGTACAAATCAGGAAGACAAAGGTAAGTTGTGATGCCGTACTTCTAATTTTTCCACGTTTTTGAATACCAAATAGACACGGCTCTTAGAAACCATTAGCTGAGTGACAACTAAGACACCAAATTAAAGTGAAATGTGTTGCTGTTTGCATGTAATCTGCAGCTTGCTTGCATGTACAGTAGTTTAAGTATTAAACTAAAACTCAACTATGCTAAAGTTTGCATTTTGTCTTAAAATACTGTTAATCAGCTAATGCTAAGTTGTGTAATTAATAATGGCAGTGTGGCAGAGTAATGATATCAATACCAAGTTCAAAATGGAACACAACACAATCGTACATTGGCACATAGTGAGGGAACTGTTTTTAAATGTGTAGGTAATATTTCAATATTATCTGTATTATATCTATACTATCCAGGAAAAAATGCAATACAATACTGTTGTTGTACTGACAAAACAATTATTTGGGTAATAATCTGTAATTACGTATGTCAGTAATGACACACTAAATATCAAGACATGAGTCTAATTTGGCTGTGTATTTATTGTGTTGATTATTTTACAGAAGCAGTGAATTCTAATGGTCTGAACAGCATCTTATGTTATTTTGTTTAAATTTTCATGGCATGGATTTGTGTATTTTTTTATGTTTATTTTTATTTTTTCCTGTTTTACCAAGTGGCCATGCATATAGCAGTGCTGGTTCATCTTCGGCTGAAGTCAACGTTCAGCCAATGATCAAAGAAGCATTCCAGAATCAGGCTGCATGTGAACCCTAATCTAACTGAGCCGAAGAAATCAATCAGGCCATAGCATATTGCATTGCTAAGGACATGATACCCATCCATACAGTAGCAAAACCAGGATTTCAAAAACTGATGAAAACAACAGTTCCACTTTATACATTTCCCACACAGAAGAGGGCAGAGATACTCAAAAAAGTAAGCTTCACTATTCAACACCTCAAAAATGGTCACAAAGCCTTGGAATTGGTTGCAGAAGACAAAACGGCAGACAGTATCAGGGAACTTTTTGAAAACATGTTGCAGGAGTGGGACAGCAACAAAATCACCAAAAAAATCCTTGAAACAAAAGAGGTTAATGAAGTCTAGGTACACTGATGATGCCAAGAAGGTGGTGGCCTTGACAAGCTTTTTTTATCCTCCGTTTAAGGGGAGATTTTCTGATGACTTTGAGGCCACGGTCAGCTGCTAAATTGAAGAAGCCTCAAAACTGACATAGATGACAACACTGAGTGAGAGAGCTGGCCATGCAGAGCAAACCAGCACAACCTATCCTTTCTCTGTGGCAACCTGCTCAAGAAAATCACCTCCACAAGGCAACAGAGGAGAGAGAAGGGTGAAGGCAGCAGCACCCTGAAGACAAAGGCTGAAGCTGTACCTTTCTGTGCCGCCAGTAAAATGAGTCAAGTGTATGCACCGCGTCCAGATACAGTGGTGGTATTGACATGCTGAGGACTACCTCATCTTTCTGCTATGGCTCAGAAGTTTCTCTGCATTCCTAAAAGAAGTATATTAAACTTTTATTAAGAGGACAACCCTGAAATTTCCACCTGTTTTTCAATTTCTTTTTGTAATGATAATAAAAGACACCGTATACCAAGAAAAAAACAGCAAATATCATGACATTAAATGTTTGCTGTCTTCAAATGCCTACAACAATCACATTCAAGGACATAACAATTACTGGAAATGTAAACTCTGGTTTCTTCCATACTTGCTCCTACCCTTATGAAATTAACCATGGTTTTATTGTAGTAAAAATGTAGTAACCATGGTTTTTTGGCATATTGATTACCATTTGTATAACCACAGTTTTACTATAAATACCATGGTTAAACTATGCTTAGTATAGCAAAACCATAATTTGTGATTACCATGGTTTAACTGTAGTAACCATGGTTTTTTGGTTTAATTTGTAGTAAAAGCATGGTTAATTTTCGTAAGGAAAGAGCAGGTCCCTTACCCTCACTTTTTACCTTTGCCCACATTATCTTCACCAGAGTGACACTTCAGGTGACACTGTATTGGCCTTTCCCTCTTTGATGCAGCGAGACAGGTTAATAGATTCAATAAAGAAAGTATCCGTTTATGGCAACGCATAAATGCCCACAACGTCTGTGCTGAATGTAATTTGCATTTTCTTGTGGGTTGATTCTGAGTACAGTATTTTGGAGGAAGTAGCAGTGCTATTTCAGTGGTGATTGCACTTGCTTAAACCAGTCTGTGGGTGGTTAGTATAATATGAAGGTTTTTGTGCTAAAATAAAAAAATGTTTAGTTAATTCAGCCCTTTGTGTTGCTCAGATAGATGCAACAGGTAATTCTACTGTGCCTTTGTTTTGAAGCTATTTTCATTGGACTTCAGAAATCAATGTGCAAGGAAAAGGAGACAGTGGTCAGATAAGTGTATTTAGGTGTTTCCTTTATACAGTGCTTAGGTTTAAGCCTTCTCTCCCTTTCTTGAGTCTAAAGCCCGAAACACACTGCATGATTTTCGGCTGTCCCGAAATCAAGATTGGCATCGTGAAACAATCGTTGCGATTTCTGTGATCGTGGCTCCTAATCGTGGTCCTGTGTCGTGCAGTGAGAGAGGTTCAAAGATGGCCGTTGTCACGGTCTTGCGACCAAAGATAGTCTACGATCATTTTCTGACAGTCAATACGTTTACATGGACATCAGTACTCCGATTTTAATACGATTAAGACAATACTCTGATTAAGAGTCTACCATGTAAACAGAGATTTTTGATTACCTTAATCCGGCTAAAGGCATAATCGAAGTAAACATAAATCGAATTAATACGTGGAGTATTCCTATTTTAGTTGCATTATTGAAGTGCAGTATAGACATGTAAACGCCTTAATCAAACTATTACTGTCCTGTAGGACTTTTCGCCGCATTTTGCGACAGGATACACACACGGCAGCGGTCAACTATTTGACGGCAAATAAAAGAGCTTCAACACCATTGTCGTCTGTATGCACGTACAAATAATTAACTGCACTTGAAGCTTTCATAAAAATAAAAATGAAACACCCAAAACTGTATATGGCATCATCATGAAGACGAACTATATGTTTATACGTGAAATTCTGGGGGGACGTCGGATGGTGTCGCGTGGTGACGTAATGACGCATGCCATTAATCGATTTATGTACTATAACATGTAAAATGGGAACATGAAAGGATTATTCTAAAAGCAACTCATGTAAACACCTTAATCATAATATTGTCTTATTCAGAATAAGGTAAATAATTAGATTACTGATGTCCATGTAAACGTAGTCAGTGTCAGAAATTCAGCATGATCATCGCATAGTGTGTTTGCTGCTACGATCTACGTTTACTGACCAGCCAATAAAACTGCGACATGAAATCAACGCGACATGGCGCTAAAACATGAAACTGCTTACCTCGAGCTCTTATCCCTTCCTCTTTCGTCACTTCCACTTTTTTCAGCACAAATAAAAACTATCATGCTTTTTTAAAAACTTTATCATGCTCTTTTTGTTTACAACTAGCATATGCTGATGACGTTTTATTCTTCTATAGAAATGTGCGTCGTAGCGTCAGTGTTGCCAACTTAGTCATTTTGTTGCTAAATTTAACAACTTTTCAGACTACCCTAGCAACGTTTTCTTCCAAAAGCACCTAGCAGCAAATTTAGCTATTTTTAAAATTTATTTGGCAACTTTTAGCAACTTTTGATAAGTGAGTCAAACAATAAAAAGGCACACATTTTCCATCTAAATTACACAAAAAGAGGAAACCAAAGATGCCTAACAGTACACATCACGTATATTAATCCAACTGCTATTTGCAATTGTTCAATTTAATAATAATAACAATAATAATAATAATAATCGAATAATTGTTCATTTATGATACACCTTGGTAGTAGCTTGTGTCTGCGATTGTTGATCAGTTGGTACACTGTAAGAAAAATATCTAGAAAAATGGAAAAGTTACTAGTAATTTTCCAGGACATTATCTGTTATCCATTATCCTTTGTAACCCTGTAACCCAAAATACAATGTGTAATTAAAAATGCAGGTAAAAAACCTGTGGAAAAAAAAAAATACAGAAAATTTCTTCATGTTAACATAGTAGATTGTGCCCTATTTTTGCAGATTTGTCTTAGAGTGCAGCATACTAACTACTAATACACTGCTTAAAACTATAATAGTTCAGAATGTGTGGTTTTACTAGTTTACTAGCTAATAAAAAAACTTAAATTGTTCAAAAATGTGTAAGTGTTCAATAATTTAATGTTGTATTTACAAATACAGTTATTTATATTTTAATATTATGCATTTATTATTTTACAAACAAATCTAAATTAACATGTAAAATACATTTTTTTCTGAGATTTGATGCAGTGACACAATTTTGCGCTGTGATTACGTAATGACGTCATCGCGCAATGACGTCACAAAATTATTTAGCTACTTTTAGCAACAAATCAACCTTCCTTTAGCAACTTCCCCTGAAAATTGGCAACACTGTCATCATAGTACGGGCTTCACACATATCGTAGCTAAGTTTGTTAGAGCCATGTCGCACAGTGAGACATGCAATGATCTTATAGGGTTGTTAAAATCATGCAGTGTGTCTCGGGCTTAAGAAATCTCACAGATCTGTTCGTGTTCTAGTCACTCACACACTCACTCACTCACTCACACACACACACACACACACACACACACATACACATACACACACATACATACATACATACATACATACATACATACATATATATATATACACACACACACACACACACACACACACACACACACACACACATATTTCAGTCCTTACTTAAGTGTGCTGCTGATTGCTACTTGATACAGCACACCTGAGGCTCTTTGCCATTCAGATAATAGATCACATGTGTTACTGTGGAGCTCTCCGTGGCCCTGATCACCTCCATCATCCAGCAGTGTACCTAATGTCTCAATCACAAAGTATGCTTAGTTTTTTTTTTTTTTTAAACACATAAGCTAGCATACACTGGAGGATGGATTACTTTACGTGGTGCTGGCGGAGTGATTGGTGCAGGCTGATTACAGGAGACAGGTGTAAATATGTATAGAATAGAGACACCTGAATATTGATGGGGTAAATTGCATGTCTCATACATGGCAGAAGTGTGCATATTAGTGGAATATTTTGATATTTTATGCAGACAGCTTGTTATGAGTCACATTGTTATGAGTTTATTTAGAAAAGTTCTGAGTTTGCGCTTCAAATGTGTGGACATGCTGAAGCTCCAGACGTGTCCCACAGATCAAATCTTATTTCTAACATTTCTAAAAAAAAAAGTTTTGTTTTTTTCACGCAACTGGGAAAGAGATTTTTTTTGAATGTGAGAATGTGTGAATTTTACATTACTATAAATATTTGTTGAAATACTGCAGTTAACTTCCAGAAAATGTGAAATGTGAAGTTTGTGAATCCATGGCAGTTTCAAAACATTGCTCAGTTTGTTTGAGCGGTTCAACATATAAACTTTCTGCTCAGTCAGTTGCATGATACAAGGGTGGGACTACCTGTCTGGCCATCCAGTGGCAAAATGAAAAAAAAATTGTAATTTCAATTGATGCTACTAGTCTGTCAATCATTAAATATTTGAATATGTCATACACCGAGGCAGAAACAGTGTTTTTTTGTAATGTGTGTGGACATATGAATATTTTTGGAATATGTGTAATTATAGAAACATTTTCTCTTATCACAGCAAGTGGTGTCAGCGTTACGAACAGGAGTGAACCCTTCAGGAAACTCATCCAATCAGAGCAGTTTATGGGACCTCAGCAACTCCTTCTTCTTCGCTGGAACAGTTATTACAACCATAGGTATTAAAGGACACGCACAAACACACATGTGTTAGAGTACATCACACTGTCTACTACTTACCCACCTGCAGCATCTTTTTCTTCAGATTTATACATTGTTTCTGTTTAAGGCTCATGAGAACAGTGACTGTTCTCACTATGTTTTGTTAAAACTCCTGGAGTAAACCAAAAGGCTTCAATCTGAGGTTAGTTTGAATATTAAAAAACAAACAAACAAAAAAACATGGTGATGATGTAAAGTAGTGGATGCAAGCGGATAGATGGAGCTGAGGCTGGTCAAAACCATTAACAGTTAAAAAGGTTACATTTATGTCCGAGAAATTGAATGTTTATTGCCCACAGCGGTAGAGCAGCTAACAGATGGCTTAGCGCATGCAAGGCAATTAAACATACACTTTATATAGCATAAAGCCTTTCTTGGAAAAGAACGCTGTTATCCTCTGGACCCCTTTAGTCTCTCTCTTCTTCTTCAAGTGCTTTTGGTGACGAGATTTGTGGGTTTATGTGCCTGATGTTATAAGATAATCTTCTTTATCCCTACTCTGTGTTTGAGTTTCAATTCTTATCACCCGACGTCTGTGATTTCATGTACCAGCCGGACAGGACTAACATCTCTGTATTTATTACAGTGGTGGGTGTGTTTTCTAGACATGATGTGGTTGCCTGCATCACATACGGTGTATATGTCTAATGAAATATGTATTAATATAATTTTAATTTATTATAAAAACATAATTTATATAGACTTCACATGAGTTTATAGAAGTGGCTGCTTATAATAAACCCATGCAAGTGAGCAGTAAAATCTTGACAAGTATCTTACCAGACGCTGATGTTAGAATGGCCAGTCTTAGCTTTTTCTGCAATTTGGCTCTCCTTATTATTTTTATAATTTTTTTGTTGTTGTTGTTGGATACCATCAATAGTGAAAGGTGCAGCGTGAGGAAGACTGGTGTGCAAATGGTAGCTCAGGTCAAAAAACACATGAGGAGAAGTGTTGTATAATGCAATATCAGCATTTGGATAGGATTAGATTTCTCAGAGGATCACTGAGTTTGCTGAAAAATAATAGGTAATTTATTCTGGAATTTTTACAGAGGTTGTGTGAGAAAAACACAGACTTGGCAAATTCGCATGGGATTAAAATGACAAAGTATGTCTGTGAAACATAAATTTCTCTAATGCCCCACTGGACCTGTTCAAATAGGGCTTTTGGTTGAATTTGCTTCAGTTGCACAGGTTAGGTTACTGCTCCTGCAGGGGACAGCTGGAAATGGATCATATTTTTCTTACTCATAAACATTTACAGTAAGGACAAAGTGAGCAAAAACATAGTGATGCCTCTGTCTAGAACCAATAACCATGACCAAGCAATGTTTGGTTTATTCTCATACTTATATTTTTTGTTTTCCGCTTCTCGACAGAATATATAAAACAATAAATTGTAAAATTCTGAAAATGTTGGCCAGTACACGCTATAAAGGAGAAATGTAACCACATGCAAACACTGATGAGTTCGGACAATGAACTAAGGAAAATAAGAGCTTAAATACACAGAGGATGATTAACTGAAACAAAACAGGTGTGAAGTAATTAGGAACTAAGGAGACTAATGCTGCCTCCACGTGCTATCAGAAATGTCCTATTTCCCACTAATGAAGTCGTGATTACAAGCTTGTCACATTCAAGTGCTTTGTTGTCGAAAAGAATAAAATTTAGCATCCCATTGGTGTACGTTCACTGCGCTAGATAGTTTGCTGACAATTCTGTAATTTCAGTCAAATACATTATTTCACTGTTTATGAATCCTTGTCACGGTTCATGGGTCTGTGTGTTCATCTTGTTCGTGTGTTGGGTGTTTCACTTAGTAGCTGCAGCTGGCTGGTTAATCAGAGCGCACCAGCTGCAGCTCATTGCGCTGCCTATATCAGGCTGGCGGTTTTAGTGTGTGTTGTCGGTTCGTTAACGTATGTCATGTTTTGTCAGCTCTCCGGATTCCTGCTTCACGTTCCGGTTTCTCGGACTGTTCTGCACTCACCTGGGATTATCCGCACTAAGCTTGGAGGCTCGTCGCGATTCAGAACGGATCATCTGTCTCTTGCTGTTTATATTGAAATAAACCTCCTTTCACTTGCACTTGGATCCTCGTCTCTCTCTCAGCGTGACAGAACGAACCGACCAGTTATGGATCCAGCGAGTGCGGCGGAATTTAGAGACTTTCTGGCGAGCAGTAACACCCGCATGGAGCGTCAGGAGGAGCAAATGATGGTCACGGGACGTGCGATCCAGGCCCTACAGAGGTTTTCTGGAGGCACAATTTTACTCAGGCGTTTCAGCTAACTGATTTGACCAGCCTTGCTCCTTTGGTTAACCTCCACCAGGACTGCCTTCAGGTGGTCCAGTGCGGCGGATGCCGCATTTGCCAAACTCAGAAGCTGCTTCGTTTCAGCTCCCATCCTTGTTGCCCCTGATCCCTCCCGGCAGTTTGTGGTGGAGGTTGACGCGTCAGAGGTGGGGGTTGGTGCGGTTCTATCCCAGCGTTCCCTCACAGACGGCAAGGTGCATCCTTGCGCGTATTTTTCTCATCGTTTGTCTCCCGCCGAGTGTAATTATGACATTGGTAACAGAGAGTTGCTGGCAGTCAAGCTCGCCTTGGAAGAGTGGCGTCATTGGTTGGAGGGTTCGGGGGTTCCTTTTGTCGTTTGGACCGACCACAAGAATCTTGAATACATCAAGTCGGCCAAAAGGTTAAATTCTAGGCAGGCCCGGTGGGCTCTTTTTTTCGGTCGTTTTGATTTTTCCATTTCTTACCGTCCTGGATCTAAGAACATCAAGCCGGACGCGTTATCCCGTATTTTTGATCATTCAGAGCGCTCGTCTTTTTCCGAACCCATTGTACCGCAGAGGGTTTTTATTTCTGCGGTCACATGGGGAATCGAGTCGAAGGTCCGCACGGCCTCTCAAGGGGTAACGCCCCCGCCCGGATGCCCACCGGGTCGTTTGTTTGTGCCAGAAGGTTTAAGGTCCGACGTTATCCGATGGGGTCATTGTTCCAAGGTAGCTTGTCATCCTGGAGTTAATCGTACCATGTTTCTCGTTAAACAACGGTTCTGGTGGCCAGGTATGGCTCGTGACATTCGCCTTTTTGTTTTGGCTTGCTCTGTCTGTGCTGTTTCTAAGTCTTCCAATCGACCTCCTGCGGGACTCCTTCAGCCGTTGTTAGTTCCTTCGAGACCTTGGTCCCACATTTCGCTAGATTTTGTTTCGGGGCTTCCACCCTCTCAAGCTGCGGTGGTTTTGGCCATCGTGGACCCGGTTCTGAAGAGCATCACTGTTCCTCTGCCTAAATTACCCTCTGCCAGAGAAACAGCGGTTGCTGTCATTGACCACGTTTTTCGCATACATGGCCTCCCGAGGGACGTGGTCTCTGACAGGGGGCCCCAGTTTGTTTCCAAATTTTGGAGAGAGTTTTGTAAATTGTTGGGGGCGACTGGGCCCAGCCCTTTTCGCTGGGGTTTCCATCCCCAGGTAACGGTCAGACAGAGAGGGCCAACAAGTTAGAACGAAAGTGTTGCGATGTTTGGCTTTCTCAGAATCCTTCCTCTTGGAACCAGCAACTCTCATAGGTTGAGAATGCACTGTTTGTTACCAGTTTCAGCTACGGGCCTATCTCCGTTTGAGTGTAGTTTAGGGTACCAGCCACCTCTTTTTCCGAGTATGGAGTCCGAAGTCGCGGTTCCCTCTGCCCACGCCTTTGTCCAGAGGTGTCGCCGCACCTGGAGCAGGGCCAGACAGACCCTTCTCCGGGTGGGGGCGCGCACCAAGGTTCAGGCCGATCGCCACCGGTCGAAGCCTCCCGTCTACGTCGTGGGTCAAAAAGTGTGGCTTTCTTCTAAGAATATTCCTCTCCGGTCCGTCAGTAATAAGCTTGCTCCTAAATTTATTGGCCCCTTCACTGTCATTAAAATCATTAGTCCGGTGGCAGTCCGCCTCAAACTTCCTCCGGCGTACAGGAGAATTCATCCGGTGTTTCATGTATCCAAATTAAAACCCGTTTTTCATTCTACTATTAATCCGCCTGTCCCGGTTCCCCCCCCCGCCGCGTCTCGTAGATGAAATTCGGTTTGTCGGTAAAAATATTCTGGATAAGTAGGAGAGGAGGGGACGAAGGAATTCCAGTACTTGGTGGTTTGGGTTGATTACTGAGAGAAGTTGGGTGCCTGCTAGGGACATGCTGGATGCGCTTTCTCTCATCGGTACGTTTCCAATGCATGGTGGTTCTGCAGGAGCGCTTCAGGCGCTCCTGGGGAAGGAGTACTGTCCGGTTCATGGGTCTGTGTGTTCATCTTGTTCGTGTGTTGGGTGTTTCATGGCATTAGCTGCAGCTGGCTGGTTAATCAGGACGCTCCAGCTGCAGCTCATTGCGCTGCCTATATCAGGCTGGCGGTTTTAGTGTGTGTTGTCGGTTCGTTAACGTATGTCATGTTTTGTCAGCTCTCCGGATTCCTGCTTCACGTTCCGGTTTCTCGGACTGTTCTGCACTCACCTGGGATTATCCGCACTAAGCTTGGAGGCTCGTCGCGATTCAGAACGGATCATCTGTCTCTTGCTGTTTATATTGAAATAAACCTCCTTTCACTTGCACTTGGATCCTCGTCTCTCTCTCAGCGTGACAATCCTACAATATGCTTCAAATGATTGTTCATATAAAGCCTATAAATACACTACTTTAGCGACAAGACAAAGTGATGTAGTTGTTGTGAGAATAGCATTGACAGCAGCAATGGTTGTCGCCTCCACCATGTTTAAAGTTTATGGCCTGCCCAACTCGGAAACTGTGGTATCAAAACTATTTCCGAGTTTCCCAGTAGTAAATACAGCTTGAGAGGCGTTCACGTCTCATTTCCGATTAGGAAACTCGTATTTATGATAATTCCGACAGCATGTGAAGGCAGCATAACTAGCAAAGGGAACTCAGGAAGGAAAAACAGAAAATTCAACCAAAACAGGACATAACCCTGACAGAATTAAATGAGCTATTATTTAATAATTCAAATATATTAATTATAAACAATTGCTATTATGACAGTCTCTTCAATTAAAATATAGACATTTAAATAATTCATAGAATTACGTAGTGTAATTCAGATGTATTAATAAATGTAAAAATAATATACCTAAATAAATATAATACAATATATGTATTTGGTGTAGTGTTTTACATTACACACTTAAAAATTATAAAAATATATATATTGAGATGTATTTTATATATTCTGCAAATTGTGCAAAATTCAGAGACAGTTGACAGCTGGGATATTTACGGTACCTCAGGGTGTTTCTTGCTTCAGGTCGAATCATCTTATCCCAGTAGTTGTGTAGGATTGCCCCCTTTCATGATTTTCAGTTTGTTGCTATAACAGCTAAATTAATAAATGTTTCCATTTATGTCCCCTAATAATATATTGGAGGAAGTATCATCATAATCACCCAGTGCATGCCAGTCATCTCTAAATATCCTTTGATGTTGTTTCAAAATCTTTTGGAATTTTGTGAATGACAATCTGTTGTCTGTAATCCTTCGTAAAAACACAATGTACTTGTGAGAAGCAGATTCACGCTGCTGTAATCTATCAAAAGCAAAATGGCATTTTTAGCACATGGCTTACATTTAAATAAGGGATAGTGTTCATCCAGTGGGTTGTTATTGCAGAATAAACCCTGACAGGGTGAACAGGACCCCGACACGAAATGGAGGGGTCTTGCATCACCTTGAAGGGGTTTATTCTGCCATTATCCTGCTTATTACACAGCTACTTGCCACATAAGGAAATAATTAGCCATTAAATATTGATTTGAATTTAATATTTTATTAGTTCTTTAAATGCAAATCTTCTGAAAAAAAAGTTCCTAACAAACTGCACTGAGTCTAGACAAAGTTCAGAAAAGACAGATATTACCTTGAAGGGGTTTATTCTGCCATTATCCTGCTTATTACATGGCTACAGGCCACATAAGTAAATAATTGGACATTAAATATTGATTTGAGTTGAATATTTTATTCGTTCTTTGAATGCAAAGCTTCTGAAAAGAAAAAGTTCCTAACAAACTGCTTTTGAGTTTAGTTGAAGTTCAGACAAGACAGATATTTAAGGTGTAATGTACAGTCGTATCATTAATTACACAGATTTTTACCACATTAATAAAGATTGACATAAAATGTTATTTGAGAAAAAAGCAGTTTAAAATCTTAAATCCATTGCAGTGTACAAAACAACCATTCTGACAACAAGACAAAAACTTCAATTTCAAGGATTTTTTTCAGCAACTTTTTAGTATCTTTAGGTTTTGGAGATTTTTTTGTGTGTGTGTGCTTAATCCCTTCTTTAATTGCACAATTGGGTTTAATCATCACATCTCACCTTGTCTATTCAAGTTACATTACAGTAGTAAACAACTTTATTAAAAATGATTAAAAATAGTAAATGATGTTTATCTGAAAGTGTAATAACAATGCAAACAAGTTTTCTGTAAGGGGTAGGGATTGGTTAGGGGATAAAAAATATTGTTTGGTCAGTATAAAAATAATAGAAGTCTATGGAAAATCCCCACAATTCGCAGAAACAAACGTGTGTGTGTGTGTGTGTGTGTGTGTGTGTGTTTTAAACTAAATACAACCACTCAACAATTTGTGCAATTTTGAAAAGTCAGTACTTATTTTATTATTATTTTCCTTTATGCACTCCAGGATTTGGGAATATTTCACCTCACACAGAGGGTGGACGCATCTTCTGTATTATCTATGCCCTGTTGGGAATTCCTCTGTTTGGGTTCTTGCTGGCAGGAGTGGGAGATCAGCTTGGAACTATCTTTGGAAAGGCCATTGCTAAAGTGGAGGGGATGATTGATGTGAGTTAAAGCAGTTTTTTTATATACTGTATATATATATTATAATAGTTCAGTCAGTACAAAACCATTTTACATTTATATAATTTATATCAGACATTATATAATTAACATCAGAAGTAAGTACAAATGATTCTGAACTGTATAGTTGAAGAGTATTTCCTCTTGTTATAAACAACCAGAAACAAACACTTTATGAAGACAATATTGAAGATAAAGGTCCTAAAGTATAAACACAATTCAAGAAAAGTCAGTAGTGCCCAATCCTTTTCCTGGAGATTACCTTTATGCAAAGCTCAGCTCCAACCCTGATCAACCACACATGAACCAGCCAGTTGAGATCTTCATAAGCACATGATTAATTCCAGACAGGTGTGTTGGAGCAGGACTGGAACAGTAGGTACAGTAGATCTCCAGGAACAGGATTGTGCACCCCTGAAAAGTGAATACACCTGTGATCACAGTAATAATAGTGAGTACATCTGTGATTTCCACACTGCATGAACATGGTTAGAAAATGGGCTGTGTCCATCAGTGTCTGCATTGTGGCTCCAAAGAGGAATTGAAATATCTGATTGTGAGACTTAATAAAAATGTACAAGAATACAGGAAGATTGGTGACAAACTAAAAATCAGTCGAAACACGATTGCGGCCTGAAATCGGAAGGTGTGAATGAGCCATAGTACCGTTAATCAGAGCCGCAGTGGCCATCCTCCTAACATAATGATACGGGCGGTGTGCTGCTTGCACAATCTCACTCTGAAAAACAGACAGGCGAGTGCTTCAGACCCGGCTCAGGGTTTATTAATAGAAATCAGAATTTCTGTGACAGCTCAGACAAGGACATTGCATTTCTTTACTTATATTCCTCAAGTCTTCTACCTTTCTCCATTCCTTCAGGAGATTTATAAAGTGCATGAGTAGCTACCTGTATATGTCACATCACATGGCCAATGCTGCAGACCATCCCAGTCTTTTATCCGTGCTCTGTCCACAGCCCTGTCCCAGCTGATAAAGTCACTTTCAGCTTTTCTATGCTTGCTCTCTGTTGGCTTCCTGTTTCTACAGCATGATCATAGGCAGCACAAATGGAAACGCACTGTCTTCACTAAGTGCTCTTGATGATCGTTGATCAAACATGTTCCACTTAATTAATTATATTTTCATTTGGTCTGTTCAGGAAAGCCATTTCATTAAAACAGGTCACATTTATCAAAGTGGACACTTCAACTAGATAGCTGATAGACTTTTCACGTAACATGTAACACAATAACTACTGAATATTAAACTATTAAAATGAGTGAGACAGAGAATGAGAACCATCAAAAATATAAATAAAATATAAATCACTGATTGAGATATGTGACAAAACCTGTCCCATTATTTAATCTGCTGTTGCTTTTTTAAAATACCAGTTTAAAATAACACACTTTAAAATTAATCACACACGATAACTAGAATGTTCTTAACACAAATGTTCCTTTTTGTCTTCTTTTCATTTAATTAAAAATCATGACATTACATTTTTAATTACTCCTTCTAACTCCCCCATCCTGACAGCATAATGCAATACCTATTAAATATTTATTTAACTGAGGGCGCTGCATGCTGAGGGTCCTTAGTATTCAATATTTCATACTGCCTCATTTTGACAGGAACAGGCATTTGAAGTCTTGAATCTGAATATCCTCTGTATTCCACATTTCACCTGCTATGAATTCAGTAATGCCACATAGGCTTGCCATGATTATAAGTGGGTCCTATTTGTAGTTAGCAATACCAGCATCACAAAATGCATATTGCATATGGAAATCCCGATTAAATCAAACTAGGTTTGCTGACATTTGTCTTTCATGTGGCCAGTAAGCAGTAAAAATGTAGGTTCAGTGTGATATTGATCCATACTGAGTGACAGACAAAGAAAAAACAAACAAACGCAGAAGCAGCTGGAGATTGCAACTAAACATACTTCTGAACATCTTGAACAGATTAATCCAAAATAATTCCCTTGTACATAAACATTTATTTTTTTCACTTCAGCTTGTTTTGTCCCTGCAATGGCAGGTCAGTGTTTTTATTAGTACTCCCTAATGCAGTATTTAAAGGTGCACTCAGTAGGGGCTTCTTACTATGCTAATATATGTTTCCACACTCCCCCAGCCTGTGACCAGAAAATCTATTGTCTGCCATCATGAAGGATGTATTAATTCTGTAATTGCAACACAGTTGACCTTACAACAGTATTTTACTTAACCATGGGCACTGCTTTTCAATGTCTATCACAAAATAATCTCACGGGATGGCTCGTTCATTGATGTACCGTATGATTTTGGAATAAATTACTTCAAATGCAGTTAATCACCACCCGAAAAAAAATATATAGTTCTAGGAACTCCGTTTGGGGGACTAAATTAGGTTCTTCTTCAGAGTAGGGTCTAAAACAGTTCTATTAGGAACCACCAAGTGTATGCTGAGTGGCCAAACTCAGACAAAACACCGGCTACATGCCATTTTTAAAAAGCCATGTAAAAATAATTACTCCACAAACATGGAAAACAGCGATTACAGCATTTAGCTGTAAAGAGTCCACTGAAGGCGAGAGTAGTAATGAACCCAAGTGCAGTTTATTTACAACGTGAAATCCAAATCCAAACATAATCCAAACAGACTTGACTTGACACAGACTTGACTTGAAACAGGCGTGGCATGGCATGAACAAACTAGACTCACCGACAGCAGGTAACAACATTAATACACGACAAGAAACAAAGGCAAGGACATGGCTACTTATAGCAAACACTAAGGGTCACATGACAAGAACCAACCAATGAGGAAACAAGACACATGACTAGGACAACCAATCAGAACATGACACAGTGAACAAGGGAACCAATAGCATGAAGACATGAGGGCAAGGGAAGCATGAAACAAACAGGAACCATAACTAAACCTCAAAATAAAAGACATGAAAACAAGAACATGAAACAAAACCCAAAACAGACCTTACATTAGCTCCCTGTTGTCTGCAGCAGTGTGTTCCTTTCTCAGCCTCAATGATGTGTGACACTGCAAGTATTCATAGGAGATTTAGTCAGATTTTCATGCTCTTTCAATCACATAAATTGTGCGTTTACATTCCATCTCCGTTATCATGAAACCAACAACACACAAAAAAAGCTCTGTTCACGGTGTCCTCCATTCACCGGTTGTTGACGTTTGTTGGCCGCTTCAGAGTTCCTGCTGCCAGTGCGAATGCAACCAGGAAAACAGTCAGAGGGAGAAATTGGTTTACTAGGAACCACCATGCTGGCTAGTTCCTAGAACTATGTGGTGTGAAAGCCCCTATGCACAAACACTTTCAAAGATAAATGTCCCAGATATTGGAAGAAGTCAACAGAGTGATTTTTCATGTCGACAACATTCTTGTCTTCAGGCAGAGCAAAGATGAACATGATCTGCGCCTGCAAGGGTTTTGACAAAAATTTAGTCAGTGGGTCTCACACTAAATGAAACATGTATGTTCGCTAAGAGTGTGTACAAATGTACACAGGGTACTAGGAATGGAAGTACCTTGCTAAATTTTTACCACTAATTTGTGGTATAAATATGGATATGGTCGAACCTCAGAGACAGGCCTTTTGCAAGCTTAGAGAGGACCGGAGTTCACCAAAGGTTGCTGCAGATGCGTTCTCTTGTGGGGTAGGTGCTGTCTTGACACAGAAACGATATGATGGAAACCCGTCACATACATATCCAGGAGTCTGATGTATACTGACAACTGAAAACGAGTCAGTGGCAGTGATGTTAGAGTGTGAAAGACTGGTTTCATATCTACAAGGTCTGCACTTCACTATACTCAGTGACCATAAATCTTTCAACAAACAAATGGGTTTTTCTGACAAGCTACCTCCCAGAGGCCTCAGATTTCATCTTTGCCTGTTGTGATTCAGATATGTCATCCAAAAATGAAATCGCAGTAGACACACTTTAATTCTGAGTGGAGATCCTTCACAAGCAGAAAAAGATGTAAATGTTTTAGTAGACGCTTTTGTGTCTTCTCTCCCAGTGACAGACAGCTGTTTCAAGCAAATAAAAAGGGCTCAAAAGGTGAAGGCATACTATCTTTCCAGCTGACCAGAAAAGCATGCTTTGAGTAACAGTATGACTAATAGCCAGTGCCTTGTTATAGGTGAGGGCAGAACTGACATTGCCTGATTTTCTCCTGCTAGAATGAGAAAGACTTGTAATTCCAGTGACTCTACAGAGAGAAATAATCCAAAAAATAAAAGATACTTGATAGCCACCAAGAAATAACGTGTTGAGCAAGTAGTGTGGTGGCCTGCAGTGTTGGAAATTAAAAGGAGCTTGTGGTAAAAATACCCACAAATTCAAGATGAAGCACAGTTAAACAACTGATTAAGGCTATCGTGATTAAAATGAGATGTGAAAATAAATGAAAAGTGTCCATTTGCGGAATTACATTTACACAGTGCAGATACGATGTGAATAAAAGATTCATTTTGTAGTGATTATAATGTGAGTTTTTGCATAACTTGCACTAGACTACACTAATGTCATGGACCGACATGTTTGTCTGTGAATCCAGAGTCAGAATATATGACGAGCCGTTTCCCCAAACCATAGACACAAAACACAAAAAAGTTTTTATATGTATTGCATTAATCAACATTAATAATCATTATTACAATATCAAGAGCAATAATCAACAATAATGATTTTTGTATATTACACCCCTATTAGCTGCTGTTTTAAAACATAATTTTGATACAATTTTAAACATTAAATTATTATTGGCAGCAGTTTAAAGTATTTTGATTGACTGAAGTAATTGGATAAATTTAAGTATTTGACATTAAATACAAAACATATACATTTATTAAGGTGGTAATAAAAATTGCTCTCACGGGTGTAAAAAAAAAATGCCCCTGGAAATCAATTCCTTAATTTTTTAAATCAATTCCCTTAATTTCTGACCCTGGTGGCCTGGTATATCAACAAACACTCGCCAAATGGTTGTGCAATGCCACACATGTAATCAGCACAGACTCCCTCACTGTGTACCTACTTCTGTTCCAGCACTTCCTTGGCAAAATGGGCACGGATCTGAGTGGGAAAAGAAAACATACCTGCTCATACTATTTCTCCAGATATGTAGAGATTCCACATAGAAACATTATATCCTCAAAGTAAATGGTAAGAGCAGTCAAAGAATATTTTGCACATCTGGGAGGAGGTCATTTCAGACAATGGACCACAGTTTGTTTCACACACTTTCAAACAGTTTAATAAGACCACAACAAAGTCTTGCTGACCTCTGGAGCATGGCTTTTCTTCATGCTCTACACACCAAATCCCAGGGAATATGGATCACATATAGCTAGACCTGCAAGCAACAGGCAGTGAATTACAATTCATCACATCCCTCATTCCAGCTGCCTCGTTTTTGGTACAGAGAGAGTGGTACTGCAGGGAAACAGAAAGCATCTCTACCCCATTTACAAACCTCCTCATAGACTGAACTTATGAAATTAAGTTAAATGGAACTATAAAAGGGAAAAGGGGGTTTAAGAAGTTTTTAACTAAATCTTGACAAGAATGTGTCAAGTTATGTGAAAGTTATATTAAGAAAGTGTTGAACTGAAAATAAAATTATGTTAAGAGTTACAGTTGCCATAAGTGAAAGTGAACACATTACACAGATAAAAGGGAGGTGTATCTGCATAAGCAAGGTAGTGTACGAGGAGGTGCCGGGAAAGAGAGAGGAAGGAAAGAATAAACGGTGATCTGGGGAGCTGCACACAGGTGTCGGGAGTCCTGCTTAATGTCATAATTGCAGAGATTATTACAACCAGCTCCATATAAAATGAAACTGCTTCATTAAAAGATGTCTGGAGACTTCGTCTCATGTGAGTGTAATGATTTTTCTCAAAAGTGTTTTCCATTATGCGTAAAACGTTTTTAATTACCAAAGAATTAAAGTGCATCCCAAAATGAGCAGAACCAGATTACGCTGTAGTGTACATACACTAACATTCATTTCAGTTACACATACAGATGTTACTCAGGGATGGACTAAAACATTTTCTTTGATAAAAAGAAACATAACTTAGGAGCTGCTGCAACAGGCTACATATGTGTGGCTTAGAAAATTGTTGTGATCTTGTTTACAATGATCTTGCAGGACCCTGGAGGGTCTAGTCATATATCAGCACTAGGTTATCAAAGAAACACAGGAGAGGCTTTCATTTTACTTGGGGCAGTGCATTGAGGTCCCATGTGGGGTATCTGAGGCTTTTGGGTGAAAACAGAGGCTCTTCAACATCATAGCAATATCAGCATCATAGTGACATGATTATGGGTTCAATTTTTGTGAGGTAGTTTGCTAAGGTTTAGTGTGAGACCCCTTGACATCCTTGCTATATCTCTTCACCAGAATATTTTAGAAGACATAGAGATGGGCTCTTTTTATTTGGGGCAGTGTACTCAGGCTTTTGGGGCCCTTGACTTTTCACAGCATCACAATGTCTAAGACAGGGGTGTCCAATCCTGCTCATGGAGGGCCAACATCCTGGAGAGTTTAGCTCCAACTTGCTTGCCTGGAAGTTTATAGTCCCTGCGTTCCATTCGGAAGGGTTCATCCCTATTCCCTAATCCCTTCAAAGGGTTTACCATCCGGAGTGAGAGCTTCGAAGGGTTGAAGGGTGTAGGGGACCAAACAACTGTTTCTTGAAGGGCCCTTCTGCGTCATCATCCCGTGCCCACACTGAGGCGCCGTCATCATGCAAAGCATCTGTGCAAAGGATCATGGGGGCCCGAAGTGTCCATCAGTTGTACCCTTCGAAATCCTTCATTCTGAAGGGCCCTTTGAAGTGGACAGTTTTGAGCACTTCGGTGCCCTTCAGAGGCCGATACATCCCGTTTGCAACGCAATCTGAAGACCTTGATTATTTGTTCAGATGGGTTTAATTATGGTTGGAGGTAAACTCTGCAGGATTGGACACATCTGGTCTAAGAGCAGGGGTGTCCATTTCTGCTCCTGGAGGTCAACCTTCCTGCACTTTAGCTCCAGCACACCTGCCTGGAAGTTTCTAATGATCCTTGATTAGCTGCGTCAGGTGTGTTTAATTAGGGCTAGAGCTTAACTTGACTTGGCCCTCCAGGAGCAGGATCATGGAGCATAGGCTCGTTTGATTTGCGGCAGTGCATAAACGCCAACATCCTGGTACGGAGTGTTGTCACAGCAAACACCGCTCACATTTTATTTTCAGAAAATATACCAGTTTTCTCGAAGTATATTCACTGGATTCTGCAAATTTATGTATACTTATTATCCATCCTTCCATCTGTGGTTCCCTCCATCCATGCTTTTTTTCTTTCCTCAGAAGTGGAACGTGAGTCAAACCAAGATCCGTGTGATTTCCACCGTTCTTTTCATTTTGTTTGGCTGTCTTCTCTTCGTCACACTGCCGGCCATCATATTCAAACACATTGAGGGCTGGAGTGCACTGGAGTCCATCTACTTTGTCGTCATTACCTTGACAACCATCGGCTTTGGAGATTTTGTTGCGGGCGAGGGTGAGCGACGTCTGCTCGAGGAGAACAGTGGTGAGCATAAACGGGACACACATGCATGTGCTTAATGGTTTGCAAAATGGATTATAGCATCTTGTCTTGTTTGTTCAGGTGGTTCTGAGTTGGAGTACCTGGACTACTACAAGCCCTTGGTGTGGTTCTGGATCCTGATTGGTTTAGCGTACTTCGCTGCTGTTCTCAGTATGATTGGAGACTGGTTTCGTGTCATATCCAAGAAAACAAAAGAGGAGGTATGTTCTCATGTGATGCGATCTTTAAACAACAGCTGCACCCACACATCCATCCAAGACTTTAAAACCAACATGAAATTAAAACTGAACCTATTTACAGGGTTATTTTATCCAAAAATAAAACTTGTCATAATTTACTTATCCTCATGTTGTTGCAAACCTATGAAACCAATGAAATTTACACATTTCATACAATGAAATGTACAGTATGCTTGTTGATCAATGTTTGTATGTGAATAAAAACCTAAACTAAACCTGTTTATCATATGTGACCCTGGACCACAAAACCAGTCATAAGTAGAACAGGTATATTTGTAGCAATAGCCAAAAATATATTGTAGGGGTCTAATATATATATTTATTTATTTTTTTTTTGTGTATAAAGAAATGTTAGAAGTTAGTGATCATTTCCATGAAGATATTTCATTCCCTGCAGCAAATATATCAACTTAATTTTGATTAGTAGTAGCCATTGCTAGAACTTTACTTTGGGTAACTTCAAAACAATTTTCTCAATATTGAATTTGCACCTCAAGATTCGATTTTCAATCAGTTCTTATATCAACTGAAATATTGCGTACTCTATCTAACATTCCCTTCATCAATATGAGAAAGCTTATTTTCAGATTTCGGATGTGTAAATCTCAGTTTCATAGTACATTATATGACTGATTTTGTAGTCAAGATTATACAATATGATCTGTCTCTTCAAAAGACTTGGATTAAGCACATCAAGGTCAATATGGATATGGACTTTTACTTCAATAGCTTGATACTTGGTGTAAATTTTTTTTTTTTTTTTTTTTAAATGTTAGATATTTCATCTTCTTAAATACAAAGCGCAAACATTTATTTTATTTGTTTGATCCAAACACTGAAAAATTGTTTATATCAGATATAGATACATTTAAAAAAAATAAAATCATCAAACCAACATCTGTCTCCAGTTCTCTTAGCAATTATCAAAGTTAGATAATCATTGCATTGCACTTCCCAGAGTTTGGTTCCCTACTTCATAATTTACCATCATGTTGCTCCAAACCAATTTGCTGTATTTGCTTTTTTTTCCCAATAGCAGATGGTCATGTCTGTCAAGCGCTAAACAGGGAAAAACAACAGTCAAAAGTGTTTCATTAAAATCCAAAGAGTTCATTTATATATTCTATGTATTCTGAATAGGATTAATAGCTTTGTGTAAAGAACAAAATAAGTCATTTTTCACTCATAACATTTCCCTCTCCCAAATCCAGCTCCCAAATGTCGTTCTCATTCAACAAATTTGAACTGAAATATTGTTCATCAAGACATGCGAGAACATATGGCATTTGGTTTCAACTTGGTTATATTTGTTTAAATTTGCCATTTTACCATTTGCACTTGCAAATAATGACTGAATTTCACAACTAGACTACCATATGCTTTTAGAAAACTTGGCACATGAGTCACATAGACCACTTTTTTGGTGTTTTATGGTCCTTTTTGAGCATGTGGTTTAGTCACAAAGTCTTATATGGAAAAAGAGCTATATGAAGTTCCTTAAAGCTACTTCAGGGGGGAAAAGAGCATATACCATTTGGAACAGCATGAGATGAGTAAATAATGACAGAATATTTAGTGCACTAACACAAAAACATTATTTTGTGATATCAATCTATTTCTTTTTGGCATATAGGTAGGAGAATTTCGAGCTCATGCCGCTGAATGGACTGCTAATGTGTCTGCTGAGTTTAAAGAAACACGTCGGCGATTGAGTGTCGACATTTATGACAAATTCCAGCGTGCTGCATCGATCAAGCGCAAACTGTCCGCTGAAATAAACCTCAGCCCACCTGTCAATCAGCAGATGACACCAGGGAAACGTGCACGTTCAGTTAACCTTGGAGATGAGAGAGAGGCGTATCCCTACACGTTTGTACGAAACGGAAGCTTATTCCTCAACGGTCTCATCCCGGATTACACTGACCATCGGGATATCACTAAAATACAAACAAAATGAACTGGAACTAAAGATGTTGACCGATAAACTGTGGAAAGATAAGATGTATAAAAAAGAATAAAGAATGAGGGGGCAAAGACTTTACATTTTATATCAATAAAATATGCCCTAACTTTTAATGTGGACAAAAATCATTGTTTTCCATTGACGGGCATGCAAAAGTAGCCATGTGCTCTAATTAATAATTTTGTTAGCCACGTATAACAAGTTAATTTATATGATTACAGATTAATATACTGTAGATGTTCACAAGCTTTCTGTGGCAAGGCTCAACAAGGCATGACCGTCTTTCTGCTGCAAGAAATGGGCTAATATGGACGGCAGATCTACAGCAATTGAAATGAATGGGAATGCTAACGGAGAGCTGTCTTGAGGTAATGTCTACCACACTGCAAGACAATGTCTACAAAGCCTGACTTTTGGTTCCACCAGAATAATGAAGTCACAATCAGAAGAGAGACAGTCAACAGGTACGTAAAAGTGACTATAGCAGTCCTGCTGTCAGTCATGTGAAAATGATCATTTTTATGAGGTGAGCACACATGAACATCACCACAATGTCCTAATTACCAGTGTGAGACTTCTTTAAGGATTGTTTTAACCCTCATAAGAAAAAGGGTCACACATTGGCTGCTGGCTGTTTATTTTTTATTTATTTTTTTTTTAGATCTTATTTACAGTATTTGGTAAATTCTCTGTTTCACCGTTATTTGTACACTCTTCAAAAAATGGATCACTGGGGCAATACCCTTTCAAAAGGTACCAATGTCATTCTGTTATGTTTACACTTGAGTTGCTAATATGTACATTTAAGGTAATACTATACACCCTTTAGGGGTAAATCAGGTACAGATAAATACCTTTTGAAGGGGTACTGCTCTGGCAACTGCTTTTGTTCCTTGTTGTCTGAGAGTGTATAAGCAAACTTTTGGAAATTCGCTACAGTAAAAATTTACACTACACTTCTAAAAGTTGAAATATAAAGACAATATGAGAATTTAACATGTTGGACCAGACTGCTTCCATCTGATGATAAAAGATAAAAGAATGTGACTTGTCGAAATCACATTATGACAGTATAGCTGAACTGTTCTACGCATCCACCAGCTGCACAAAATTGGTAGATTTTAGGCTTAAAATATATTTAGATTTTTTTGTCATAGGCATAAAAGTATGCATTTTTGTAAAGCTACTTTAAAAAAAATGTGTATTGTGATAAACCACTATACACATACATTTGACATTGACATAGCACTCTTTTGAATATTTTATGGTCTCACTCACTCACTTCATTTGTGTGTGTGTGTGTGTGTGTGTGTTTGTTCAAAATTGTGGATGAGATTTTATATATATATATATATATATATATATATATATATTATATATACTGAACAAAATTATAAACACAACACTTTTGTTTTTGCCCCCA